>SEMN01002188.1:0-13475 GCA_005408345.1 Macquaria australasica | reverse complement strand
TCTTAGCATTGGAGTCAAAAAGTTGCTTAAGTTGAAGTGTATCTCTCACTGAAATCTGCATCCGAATTATAGAAGTGATTTCTTCAAACAGTTCTGTGGATATTTTTCCATCAAAGAGATTGTCAGAACCAAAACAATGCCAAAGAGATGCACTTATGAACACAAGAATCACCAGTGTTTCTATTTGAAGTGATCTGAGGTTGATTCTCACAAAAAATGGCACCCATTACATTCAGTTACTTTTGTCAGTTACAACTGCCCCAACAAGTAGCACTTACTGAATTTAACAGTCAAGTCAGTGCTCAAGTCAGGGTAATACTACTGACTGACCGAAATTGTAAAAATAGCTTTCTTCACCTGTCCTGATGAATTACAGGACTTCAGAGGTCACCAAAACTACCCCAACAAGAAGCACTTACTGCATTCAGAACTCAAGTCAATGTTTGGGTAATGTTGATTACACATGTATGCATTTAGCCAGTCCTGTGAAAATGATGAGACAGTGATATGTGATATGTCTGTTGAAGAACTCACAACCAAGACAACCCCAAAGAGAAGCACTTATGAACATAAAAAACATCAGTGTCTCCATTTGAGGTGATCTGAATGTGATTCCAATGACGTCACACTCAAGTAACATTCTGTAACAGAACATTCTATAGCACTTGTCACCCAGCAACAAATTGTTTAGAATCACTGTCCTGATGAATTCTAGGACTTCAAAGGTCAGCAAATCACCAGTGGCTCTATTTGTAGTGATCTGAGATTGATTCTCACAAAATATGCCATCCAATACACTCAGTTGCTTTTGCCAGGTCAAAATGCCCCCAACAAGTAGCACTTTCTGAATTTAACAGTCAAGTTAATGCTCAAATCAGGGTAATTCTACTGACTGATAAAAACTGATGAATGATGGGACTTCAGAGGTCACCAAAACTACCCCAACAAGAAGCACTTACTGCATTCAGAATTCAAGTCAGTGCTCACGTGTGGGTAATGTTGGTGACAAATGTATGCATTTAGCTAGTCATGTGAAAATGATGAAAGTGACAGTGATATGTCTGTTGAAGAACTCACAACCAAGACAACCCCAAAGAAAAGCACTTGTGAACATAAAAATCATCAGTGTCTCCATTTGAGGTGATCTGAATGTGATTCCAATGACGTCACACTCAAGTAACATTCTGTAACAGAACATTCTATAGCACTTGTCACCCAGCAACAAATTGGTTCGAATCACTGTCCTGATGAATTCTAGGACTTCAAAGTTCAGCAAATCACCAGTGGCTCTATTTGAAGTGATCTGAGATTGATTCTCACAAAATATGCCATCCAATACACTCAGTTGCTTTTGCCAGGTCAAAATGCCCAACAAGTAGCACTTTCTGAATTTAACAGTCAAGTTAATGCTCAAATCAGGGTAATTCTACTGACTGATAAAAACTGATGAATGATGGGACTTCAGAGGTCACCAAAACTACCCCAACAAGAAGCACTTACTGCATTCAGAACTCAAGTCACTGCTCATGTTTGGGTAATTTTGGTGACAAATGTATGCATTTAGCTAGTCATGTGAAAATGATGAAAGTGACAGTGATATGTCTGTTGAAGAACTCACAACCAAGACAACCCCAAAGAGAAGCACTTGTGAACATAAAAATCATCAGTGTCTCCATTTGAGGTGATCTGAATGTGATTCCAATGACATCACACTCAAGTAACATTCTGTAACAGAACATTCTACAGCACTTGTCACCCAGCAACAAATTGTTTAGAATCACTGTCCTGATGAATTCTAGGACTTCAAAGTTCAGCAAATCACCAGTGGCTCTATTTGAAGTGATCTGAGATTGATTCTCGCAAAATATGCCATCCAATACACTCAGTTGCTTTTGCCAGGTCAAAATGCCCCAACAAGTAGCACTTTCTGAATTTAACAGTCAAGTTAATGCTCAAATCAGGGTAATTCTACTGACTGATGAAAACTGATGAATGATAGGATGTCAGAGGTCACCAAAACTACCACAACAAGAAGCACTTACTGCATTCAGAACTCAAGTCAGTGCTCACGTTTGGGTAATGTTGGTGACAAATGTATGCATTTAGCTAGTCATGTGAAAATGATGAAAGTGACAGTGATATGTCTGTTGAAGAACTCACAACCAAGACAACCCCAAAGAGAAGCACTTATGAGCATAAAAATCATCAGTGTCTCCATTTGAGGTGACCTGAATGTGATTCCAATGACATCATTCTTCAGTTTCAGTCTGTAGCATTTGTCATGTACAGCCACCCCACCAAGTAGCACTTACTGAATTCAAACACATCTCAGTGCTCAAGTTGGGCCAATATCACAGACTTGCAGTGAGCACTCCTCTTTGCTTATGGCTTCTCCTTAGTCCCGATGTTTCTTTCTGGCATTTTCTGTGCTGTGTACCAGTTGCAGTGGAAGTGTTGTTCCTTTCACAGATTTGCCCATCTTAAATACAGAATGCAGCCATTTCCACCCAACTCTGCCTTCTTTTTCATGAAGTTTCAATGGTCTTGACAATGATAGGTAAACAATAGGACTATTTGTACTTGATGAACAGACAACCATCATCTTAAATTCATGCATGCCATTAGAAGTTGATGAGTGGTCAATTAGACTCCAATGAGTTTTCTTGATGCAACTCATTACCATGTGGTGGCTTGAAGTTGCAGCTCCATCAGCAGTACTTTAAAGCAATACAAAGAAGCATAGTTAGCACTGAAAATCTACTCCAAAGGGCACATTCTGCAAAAAGACCATAAGAATGTGACTAAAATGTAAGTGCATCTATTACCAAAGTTTGCAAATGACACACAGCTAACACACCTGAAGATGTATAGGTCAGCACAATTACCCCAACAAAAAGCACTCACTGCATTGAGAAACAAAGTTGGTGATAGTGTTAGGGTAATAATAATGACCAATTTTAGCTGTTGATGAGAAAATCTGTATTGCATTGAATCCAATCAGAGTGACACCCCAACTATATAGCACTTTCTTAGCATTGGAGTCAAAAAGTTGCTTAAGTTGAAGTGTATCTCTCACTGAAATATGCATCCGAATTATAGAAGTGATTTCTTCAAACAGTTCTGTGGATATTTTTCCATCAAAGAGATTGTCAGAACCAAAACAATGCCAAAGAGATGCACTTATGAACACAAGAATCACCAGTGTTTCTATTTGAAGTGATCTGAGGTTGATTCTCACAAAAAATGGCACCCATTACATTCAGTTACTTTTGTCAGTTACAACTGCCCCAACAAGTAGCACTTACTGAATTTAACAGTCAAGTCAGTGCTCAAGTCAGGGTAATACTACTGACTGACCGAAATTGTAAAAATAGCTTTCTTCACCTGTCCTGATGAATTACAGGACTTCAGAGGTCACCAAAACTACCCCAACAAGAAGCACTTACTGCATTCAGAACTCAAGTCAATGTTTGGGTAATGTTGATTACACATGTATGCATTTAGCCAGTCATGTGAAAATGATGAGAAGGTGATATGTGATATGTCTGTTGAAGAACTCACAACCAAGACAACCCCAAAGAGAAGCACTTATGAACATAAAAATCATCAGTGTCTCCGTTTGAGGTGATCTGAATGTGATTCCAATGACATCACACTCAAGTAACATTCTGTAACAGAACATTCTATAGCACTTGTCACCCAGCAACAAATTGTTTAGAATCACTGTCCTGATGAATTCTAGGACTTCAAAGGTCAGCAAATCACCAGTGGCTCTATTTGAAGTGATCTGAGATTGATTCTCACAAAATATGCCATCCAATACACTCAGTTGCTTTTGCCAGGTCAAAATGCCCCAACAAGTAGCACTTTCTGAATTTAACAGTCAAGTTAATGCTCAAATCAGGGTAATTCTACTGACTGATAAAAACTGATGAATGATGGGACTTCAGAGGTCACCAAAACTACCCCAACAAGAAGCACTTACTGCATTCAGAACTCAAGTCAGTGCTCACGTTTGGGTAATGTTAGTGACAAATGTAGGCATTTAGCTAGTCATGTGAAAATGATGAAAGTGACAGTGATATGTCTGTTGAAGAACTCACAACCAAGACAACCCCAAAGAGAAGCACTTATGAGCATAAAAATCATCAGTGTCTCCATTTGAGGTGATCTGAATGTGATTCCAATGATGTCACACTCAAGTAACATTCTGTAACAGAACATTCTATAGCACTTGTCACCCAGCAACAAATTGTTTAGAATCACTGTCCTGATGAATTCTAGGACTTCAAAGTTCAGCAAATCACCAGTGGCTCTATTTGAAGTGATCTGAGATTGATTCTCACAAAATATGCCATCCAATACACTCAGTTGCTTTTGCCAGGTCAAAATGCCCCAACAAGTAGCACTTTCTGAATTTAACAGTCAAGTTAATGCTCAAATCAGGGTAATTCTACTGACTGATAAAAACTGATGAATGATGGGACTTCAGAGGTCACCAAACCTACCCCAACAAGAAGCACTTACTGCATTCAGAACTCAAGTCAGTGCCCATGTTTGGGTAATGTTGGTGACAAATGTATGCATTTAGCTAGTCATGTGAAAATGATGAAAGTGACAGTGATATGTCTGTTGAAGAACTCACAACCAAGACAACCCCAAAGAGAAGCACTTGTGAACATAAAAATCATCAGTGTCTCCATTTGAGGTGATCTGAATGTGATTCCAATGACATCACACTGAAGTAACATTCTGTAACAGAACATTCTACAGCACTTGTCACCCAGCAACAAATTGTTTCGAATCACTGTCCTGATGAATTCTAGGACTTCAAAGTTCAGCAAATCACCAGTGGCTCTATTTGAAGTGATCTGAGATTGATTCTCACAAAATATGCCATCCAATACACTCAGTTGCTTTTCCCAGGTCAAAATGCCCCAACAAGTAGCACTTTCTGAATTTAACAGTCAAGTTAATGCTCAAATCAGGGTAATTCTACTGACTGATGAAAACTGATGAATGATAGGATGTCAGAGGTCACCAAAACTACCCCAACAAGAAGCACTTACTGCATTCAGAACTCAAGTCAGTGCTCACGTTTGGGTAATGTTGGTGACAAATGTAGGCATTTAGCTAGTCATGTGAAAATGATGAAAGTGACAGTGATATGTCTGTTGAAGAACTCACAACCAAGACAACCCCCAAGAGAAGCACTTATGAGCATAAAAATCATCAGTGTCTCCATTTGAGGTGATCTGAATGTGATTCCAATGACATCATTCTTCAGTTTCAGTCTGTAGCATTTGTCATGTACAGCCACCACACCAAGTAGCACTTACTGAATTCAAACACATCTCAGTGCTCAAGTTGGGCCAATATCACAGACTTGCAGTGAGCGATCCTCTTTGCTTATGGCTTCTCCTTAGTCCCGATGTTTCTTTCTGACATTTTCTGTGCTGTGTACCAGTTGCAGTGGAAGTGTTGTTCCATTCACAGATTTGCCCATCTTAAATACAGAATGCAGCCATTTCCACCCAACTCCGCCTTCTTTTTCATGAAGTTTCAATGGTCTTGACAATGATAGGTAAACAATAGCACTATTTGTACTTGATGAACAGACAACCATCATCTTAAATCCATGCATGCCATTAGAAGTTGATGAGTGGTCAATTAGACTCCAATGAGTTTTCTTGATGCAACTCATTACCATGTGGTGGCCTGAAGTTGCAGCTCCATCAGCAGTACTTTAAAGCAATACAAAGAAGCATAGTTAGCACTGAAAATCTACTCCAAAGGGCACATTCTGCAAAAAGACCCTAAGAATGTGACTAAAATGTAAGTGCATCTATTACCAAAGTTTGCAAATGACACACAGCTAACACACCAGAAGATGTATAGGTCAGCACAATTACCCCAACAAAAAGCACTTACTGCATTGAGAAACAAAGTTGGTGATAGTGTTAGGGTAATAATAATGACCAATTTTAGCTGTTGATGAGAAAATCTGTATTGCATTGAATCCAATCAGAGTGACACCCCAACTATATAGCACTTTCTTAGCATTGGAGTCAAAAAGTTACTTAAGTTGAAGTGTATCTCTCACTGAAATCTGCATCCGAATTATAGAAGTGATTTCTTCAAACAGTTCTGTGGATATTTTTCCATCAAAGAGATTGTCAGAACCAAAACAACGCCAAAGAGATGCACTTATGAACACAAGAATCACCAGTGTTTGTATTTGAAGTGATCTGAGGTTGATTCTCACAAAAAATGGCACCCATTACATTCAGTTGCTTTTGTCAGTTACAACTGCCCCAACAAGTAGCACTTACTGAATTTAACAGTCAAGTCAGGGTAATACTACTGACTGACCGAAATTGTCAAAACAGCTTTCTTCACCTGTCCTGATGAATTACAGGACTTCAGAGGTCACCAAAACTACCCCAACAAGAAGCACTTACTGCATTCACACCTCAAGTCAATGTTTGGGTAATGTTGATTACACATGTATGCATTTAGCCAGTCATGTGAAAATGATGAGACAGTGATATGTGATATGTCTGTTGAAGAACTCACAACCAAGACAACCCCAAAGAGAAGCACTTATGAACATAAAAATCATCAGTGTCTCCATTTGAGGTGATCTGAATGTGATTCCAATGACATCACACTCAAGTAACATTCTGTAACAGAACATTCTATAGCACTTGTCACCCAGCAACAAATTGTTTCGAATCACTGTCCTGATGAATTCTAGGACTTCAAAGGTCAGCAAATCACCAGTGGCTCTATTTGAAGTGATCTGAGATTGATTCTCACAAAATATGCCATCCAATACACTCAGTTGCTTTTGCCAGGTCAAAATGCCCCCAACAAGTAACACTTTCTGAATTTAACAGTCAAGTTAATGCTCAAATCAGGGTAATTCTACTGACTGATAAAAACTGATGAATGATGGGACTTCAGAGGTCACCAAACCTACCCCAACAAGAAGCACTTACTGCATTCAGAACTCAAGTCAGTGCCCATGTTTGGGTAATGTTGGTGACAAATGTATGCATTTAGCTAGTCATGTGAAAATGATGAAAGTGACAGTGATATGTCTGTTGAAGAACTCACAACCAAGACAACCCCAAAGAGAAGCACTTGTGAACATAAAAATCATCAGTGTCTCCATTTGAGGTGATCTGAATGTGATTCCAATGACATCACACTGAAGTAACATTCTGTAACAGAACATTCTACAGCACTTGTCACCCAGCAACAAATTGTTTCGAATCACTGTCCTGATGAATTCTAGGACTTCAAAGTTCAGCAAATCACCAGTGGCTCTATTTGAAGTGATCTGAGATTGATTCTCACAAAATATGCCATCCAATACACTCAGTTGCTTTTGCAAGGTCAAAATGCCCCCAACAAGTAGCACTTTCTGAATTTAACAGTCAAGTTAATGCTCAAATCAGGGTAATTCTACTGACTGATGAAAACTGATGAATGATAGGATGTCAGAGGTCACCAAAACTACCCCAACCAGAAGCACTTACTGCATTCAGAACTCAAGTCAGTGCTCACGTTTGGGTAATGTTGGTGACAAATGTATGCATTTAGCTAGTCATGTGAAAATGATGAAAGTGACAGTGATATGTCTGTTGAAGAACTCACAACCAAGACAACCCCAAAGAGAAGCACTTATGAGCATAAAATTCATCAGTGTCTCCATTTGAGGTGATCTGAATGTGATTCCAATGACATCATTCTTCAGTTTCAGTCTGTAGCATTTGTCATGTACAGCCACCCCACCAAGTAGCACTTACTGAATTCAAACACATCTCAGTGCTCAAGTTGGGCCAATATCCCAGACTTGCAGTGAGCGATCCTCTTTGCTTATGGCTTCTCCTTAGTCCCGATGTTTCTTTCTGGCATTTTCTGTGCTGTGTACCAGTTGCAGTGGAAGTGTTGTTCCTTTCACAGATTTGCCCATCTTAAATACAGAATGCAGCCATTTCCACCAAACTCCGCCTTCTTTTTCATGAAGTTTCAATGGTCTTGACAATGATAGGTAAACAATAGCACTATTTGTACTTGATGAACAGACAATCATCATCTTAAATTCATGCATGCCATTAGAAGTTGATGAGTGGTCAATTAGACTCCAATGAGTTTTCTTGATGCAACTCATTACCACGTGGTGGCTTGAAGTTGCAGCTCCATCAGCAGTACTTTAAAGCAATACAAAGAAGCATAGTTAGCACTGAAAATCTACTCCAAAGGGCACATTCTGCAAAAAGACCCTAAGAATGTGACTAAAATGCAAGTGCATCTATTACCAAAGTTTGCAAATGACACACAGCTAACACACCTGAAGATGTATAGGTCAGCACAATTACCCCAACAAAAAGCACTTACTGCATTGAGAAACAAAGTTGGTGATAGTGTTAGGGTAATAATAATGACCAATTTTAGCTGTTGATGAGAAAATCTGTATTGTATTGAATCCAATCAGAGTGACACCCCAACTATATAGCACTTAGCATTGGAGTCAAAAAGTTGCTTAAGTTGAAGTGTATCTCTCACTGAAATCTGCATCCGAATTATAGAAGTGATTTCTTCAAACAGTTCTGTGGATATTTTTCCATCAAAGAGATTGTCAGAACCAACACAACGCCAAAGAGATGCACTTATGAACACAAGAATCACCAGTGTTTCTATTTGAAGTGATCTGAGGTTGATTCTCACAAAAAATGGCACCCATTACATTCAGTTGCTTTTGTCAGTTACAACTGCCCCAACAAGTAGCACTTACTGAATTTAACAGTCAAGTCAGGGTAATACTACTGACTGACTGAAATTGTCAAAACAGCTTTCTTCACCTGTCCTGATGAATTACAGGACTTCAGAGGTCACCAAAACTACCCCAACAAGAAGCACTTACTGCATTCAGAACTCAAGTCAATGTTTGGGTAATGTTGATTACACATGTATGAATTTAGCCAGTCATGTGAAAATGATGAGACAGTGATATGTGATATGTCTGTTGAAGAACTCACAACCAAGACAACCCCAAAGAGAAGCACTTATGAACATAAAAATCATCAGTGTCTCCATTTGAGGTGATCTGAATGTGATTCCAATGACATCACACTGAAGTAACATTCTGTAACAGAACATTCTACAGCACTTGTCACCCAGCAACAAATTGTTTCGAATCACTGTCCTGATGAATTCTAGGACTTCAAAGTTCAGCAAATCACCAGTGGCTCTATTTGAAGTGATCTGAGATTGATTCTCACAAAATATGCCATCCAATACACTCAGTTGCTTTTGCCAGGTCAAAATGCCCCAACAAGTAGCACTTTCTGAATTTAACAGTCAAGTTAATGCTCAAATCAGGGTAATTCTACTGACTGATGAAAACTGATGAATGATGGGATGTCAGAGGTCACCAAAACTACCCCAACAAGAAGCACTTACTGCATTCAGAACTCAAGTCAGTGCTCACGTTTGGGTAATGTTGGTGACAAATGTATGCATTTAGCTAGTCATGTGAAAATGATGAAAGTGACAGTGATATGTATGTTGAAGAACTCACAACCAAGACAACCCCAAAGAGAAGCACTTATGAGCATAAAAATCATCAGTGTCTCCATTTGAGGTGATCTGAATGTGATTCCAATGACATCATTCTTCAGTTTCAGTCTGTAGCATTTGTCATGTACAGCCACCCCACCAAGTAGCACTTACTGAATTCAAACACATCTCAGTGCTCAAGTTGGGCCAATATCACAGACTTGCAGTGAGCGATCCTCTTTGCTTATGGCTTCTCCTTAGTCCCTATGTTTCTTTCTGGCATTTTCTGTGCTGTGTACCAGTTGCAGTGGAAGTGTTGTTCCTTTCACAGATTTGCCCATCTTAAATACAGAATGCAGCCATTTCCACCCAACTCCTCCTTCTTTTTCATGAAGTTTCAATGGTCTTGACAATGATAGGTAAACAATAGCACTATTTGTACTTGATGAACAGACAACCATCATCTTAAATCCATTCATGCCATTAGAAGTTGATGAGTGGTCAATTAGACTCCAATGAGTTTTCTTGATGCAACTCATTACCACGTGGTGGCCTGAAGTTGCAGCTCCATCAGCAGTACTTTAAAGCAATACAAAGAAGCATAGTTAGCACTGAAAATCTACTCCAAAGGGCACATTCTGCAAAAAGACCCTAAGAATGTGACTAAAATGTAAGTGCATCTATTACCAAAGTTTGCAAATGACACACAGCTAACACACCTGAAGATGTATGGGTCAGCACAATTACCCCAACAAAAAGCACTTACTGCATTGAGAAACAAAGTTGGTGATAGTGTTAGGGTAATAATAATGACCAATTTTAGCTGTTGATGAGAAAATCTGTATTGCATTGAATCCAATCAGAGTGACACCCCAACTATATAGCACTTTCTTAGCATTTGAGTCAAAAAGTTGCTTAAGTTGAAGTGTATCTCTCACTGAAATCTGCATCCGAATTATAGAAGTGATTTCTTCAAACAGTTCTGTGGATATTTTTCCATCAAAGAGATTGTCAGAACCAAAACAACGCCAAAGAGATGCACTTATGAACACAAGAATCACCAGTGTTTCTATTTGAAGTGATCTGAGGTTGATTCTCACAAAAAATGGCACCCATTACATTCAGTTGCTTTTGTCAGTTACAACTGACCCAACAAGTAGCACTTACTGAATTTAACAGTCAAGTCAGGGTAATACTACTGACTGACTGAAATTGTCAAAACAGCTTTCTTCACCTGTCCTGATGAATTACAGGACTTCAGAGGTCACCAAAACTACCCCCACAAGAAGCACTTACTGCATTCACAACTCAAGTCAATGTTTGGGTAATGTTGATTACACATGTATGCATTTAGCCAGTCCTGTGAAAATGATGAGACAGTGATATGTGATATGTCTGTTTAAGAACTCACAACCAAGACAACCCCAAAGAGAAGCACTTATGAACATAAAAATCATCAGTGTCTCCATTTGAGGTGATCTGAATGTGATTCCAATGACATCACACTCAAGTAACATTCTGTAACAGAACATTCTACAGCACTTGTCACCCAGCAACAAATTGTTTCGAATCACTGTCCTGATGAATTCTAGGACTTCAAAGTTCAGCAAATCACCAGTGGCTCTATTTGAAGTGATCTGAGATTGATTCTCACAAAATATGCCATCCAATACACTCAGTTGCTTTTTCCAGGTCAAAATGCCCCAACAAGTAGCACTTTCTGAATTTAACTGTCAAGTTAACTACCCCAACAAGAAGCACTTACTGCATTCAGAACTCAAGTCAGTGCTCACGTTTGGGTAATGTTGGTGACAAATGTATGCATGTAGCTAGTCATGTGAAAATGATGAAAGTGACAGTGATATGTCTGTTGAAGAACTCACAACCAAGACAACCCCAAAGAGAAGCACTTATGAGCATAAAAATCATCAGTGTATCCATTTGAGGTGATCTGAATGTGATTCCAATGACATCATTCTTCAGTTTCAGTCTGTAGCATTTGTCATGTACAGCCACCCCACCAAGTAGCACTTACTGAATTCAAACACATCTCAGTGCTCAAGTTGGGCCAATATCACAGACTTGCAGTGAGCGATCCTCTTTGCTTATAGCTTCTCCTTAGTCCCGATGTTTTTTTCTGGCATTTTCTGTGCTGTGTACCAGTTGCAGTGGAAGTGTTGTTCCATTCACAGATTTGCCCATCTTAAATACAGAATGCAGCCATTTCCACCCAACTCCGCCTTCTTTTTCATGAAGTTTCAATGGTCTTGACAATGATAGGTAAACAATAGCACTATTTGTACTTGATGAACAGACAACCATCATCTTAAATTCATGCATGCCATTAGAAGTTGATGAGTGGTCAATTAGACTCCAATGAGTTTTCTTGATGCAACTCATTACCACGTGGTGGCTTGAAGTTGCAGCTCCATCAGTAGTACTTTAAAGCAATACAAAGAAGCATAGTTAGCACTGAAAATCTACTCCAAAGGGCACATTCTGCAAAAAGACCCTAAGAATGTGACTAAAATGTAAGTGCATCTATTACCAAAGTTTGCAAATGACACACAGCTAACACACCTGAAGATGTATAGGTCAGCACAATTACCACAACAAAAAGCACTTACTGCATTGAGAAACAAAGTTGGTGATAGTGTTAGGGTAATAATAATGACCAATTTTAGCTGTTGATGAGAAAATCTGTATTGCATTGAATCCAATCAGAGTGACACCCCAACTATATAGCACTTTCTTAGCATTTGAGTCAAAAAGTTGCTTAAGTTGAAGTGTATCTCTCACTGAAATCTGCATCCGAATTATAGAAGTGATTTCTTCAAACAGTTCTGTGGATATTTTTCCATCAAAGAGATTGTCAGAACCAAAACAACGCCAAAGAGATGCACTTATGAACATAAGAATCACCAGTGTTTCTATTTGAAGTGATCTGAGGTTGATTCTCACAAAAAATGGCACCCATTACATTCAGTTGCTTTTGTCAGTTACAACTGCCCCAACAAGTAGCACTTACTGAATATAACAGTCAAGTCAGTGCTCAAGTCAGGGTAATACTACTGACTGACCGAAATTGTCAAAACAGCTTTCTTCACCTGTCCTGATGAATTACAGGACTTCAGAGGTCACCAAAACTACCCCAACAAGAAGCACTTTCTGCATTCACAACTCAAGTCAATGTTTGGGTAATGTTGATTACACATGTATGCATTTAGCCAGTCATGTGAAAATGATGAGACAGTGATATGTGATATGTCTGTTGAAGAACTCACAACCAAGACAACCCCAAAGAGAAGCACATATGAACATAAAAATCATCAGTGTCTCCATTTGAGGTGATCTGAATGTGATTCCAATGACGTCACACTCAAGTAACATTCTGTAACAGAACATTCTATATCACTTGTCACCCAGCAACAAATTGTTTAGAATCACTGTCCTGATGAATTCTAGGACTTCAAAGTTCAGCAAATCACCAGTGGCTCTATTTGAAGTGATCTGAGATTGATTCTCACAAAATATGCCATCCAATACACTCAGTTGCTTTTTCCAGGTCAAAATGCCCCAACAAGTAGCACTTTCTGAATTTAACTGTCAAGTTAATGCTCAAATCAGGGAAATTCTACTGACTGATAAAAACTGATGAATGATGGGACTTCAGAGGTCACCAAAACTACCCCAACAAGAAGCACTTACTGCATTCAGAACTCAAGTCAGTGCTCACGTTTGGGTAATGTTGGTGACAAATGTATGCATTTAGCTAGTCATGTGAAAATGATGAAAGTGACAGTGATATGTCTGTTGAAGAACTCACAACCAAGACAACCCCAAAGAGAAGCACTTATGAGCATAAAATTCATCAGTGTCTCCATTTGAGGTGATCTGAATGTGATTCC
>SEMN01002187.1:0-13478 GCA_005408345.1 Macquaria australasica | reverse complement strand
CCAGGAAAAAAACAGCCATTTAGAAGCAAGGAATAAAATAGTCAATCAGAAGCCAAGAATAAAAGACAGGAATCAAAGAGCCAATCAGAATTTAGGATTAAAAGAACCAATCAGCAGCCAGGAAAGAAAGAGCCAATCATGTTACAGGAATAAGGAGCCAATCAGAAGCCAGGATTAAAAGAACCAATCAGAAATCGGGAATAAAAAATCCAACACGAAACCAGGAATAAAAGAGCCAATCAGGAGCATGGAATCAAAGAGCCAATCAGAAGTCAGGGTTAAAAGAGCTAATCAAAAACCAGGATTAAAAGAAGTAATCACGTCACAGTAATGAAATAGCGAATCAGAAGCCAGGACTAACAGAGCCAATCACGTTGCAGGAATAAAAGAACTAATCAAAAACCAGGTTTAAAAGAGCCAATCACGTTGAAGGAATAAAAGAGCCAATCAGAAGCCAGGATTAAAAGAACCAATCAGGAGGCAGGAATTTAAAAAACATTCACCTTGCAGCAATAAAGGAAGCCAGAAATCGCGTTGCAGGAATAAAAGAGCCAATCACAAACCTGGATTAAAAAAGCCAATCAGAAGCTAATAATAAAAGAGCCAATCAGAAGACAGGATTAAAAGAGCCAACCAGAAGGCAGGAATAAAAGAGCCAATCAGAACCAAGGAATAGAAACGCCTATCAGAAACCAGGATTAAAAGATCCAATCAGGAATCGGGAATAAACGAGCCAACCAGAAGGTAGGATTAAAAGAACCAATCAGGAGCCGGGAATCAAAGAACCAATCACGCCACTGGATTAAAAGAACCAATCAGAAGCCAGGAAAAAAACAGCCATTTAGAAGCAAGGAATAAAATAGTCAATCAGAAGCCAAGAATAAAAGACAGGAATCAAAGAGCCAATCAGAATTTAGGATTAAAAGAACCAATCAGAAGCCAGGAAAGAAAGAGCCAATCATGTTCCAGGACTAAAACAGCCAATCAGAAGCCAGTAATAAAAGAGCCAATCAGAAGCCAGGATTAAAAGAACCAATCAGAAATCGGGAATAAAAAATCCAACACGAAACCAGGAATAAAAGAGCCAATCAGGAGCCTGGAATCAAAGAGCCAATCAGAAGTCAGGGTTAAAAGAGCTAATCAAAAACCAGGATTAAAAGAAGTAATCACGTCACAGTAATGAAATAGCGAATCAGAAGCCAGGACTAACAGAGCCAATCACGTTGCAGGAATAAAAGAACTAATCAAAAACCAGGATTAAAAGAGCCAATCACGTTGAAGGAATAAAAGAGCCAATCAGAAGCCAGGATTAAAAGAACCAATCAGGAGGCAGGAATTAAAAAAAAAAAACATTCACCTTGCAGCAATAAAAGAGCCAATCACGTTGCAGGAATAAAAGAGCTAATCACAAACCTGGATTAAAACAGCCAATCAGAAGCTAATAATAAAAGAGCCAATCAGAATCCAGGATTAAAAGAGCCAACCAGAAATCGGGAATAAAAAATCCATTCGGAAACCAGGAATAAAAGAGCCAGTCACAAACCTGGATTAAAACAGCCAATCAGAAGCCAGGAAAAAAACAGCCATTTAGAAGCAAGGAATAAAATAGTCAATCAGAAGCCAAGAATAAAAGACACAACAACGCTGCAGGAATCAAAGAGCCAATCAGAATTTAGGATTAAAAGAACCAATCAGAAGCCAGGAAAGAAAGAGCCAATCATGTTCCAGGTCTAAAACAGCCAATCAGAAGCCAGTAATAAAAGAGCCAATCAGAAGCCAGGATTAAAAGAACCAATCAGAAATCGGGAATAAAAAATCCAACACGAAACCAGGAATAAAAGAGCCAATCAGGAGCCTGGAATCAAAGAGCCAATCAGAAGTCAGGGTTAAAAGAGCTAATCAAAAACCAGGATTAAAAGAAGTAATCACGTCACAGTAATGAAATAGCGAATCAGAAGCCAGGACTAACAGAGCCAATCACGTTGCAGGAATAAAAGAACTAATCAAAAACCAGGATTAAAAGAGCCAATCACGTTGAAGGAATAAAAGAGCCAATCAGAAGCCAGGATTAAAAGAACCAATCAGGAGGCAGGAATTTAAAAAAAAAACATTCACCTTGCAGCAATAAAAGAGCCAATCACGTTGCAGGAATAAAAGAGCCAATCACAAACCTGGATTAAAACAGCCAATCAGAAGCTAATAATAAAAGAGCCAATCAGAAGCCAGGATTAAAAGAGCCAACCAGAAGGCAGGAATAAAAGAGCCAATCAGAACCAAGGAATAGAAACGCCTATCAGAAACCAGGATTAAAAGATCCAATCAGGAATCGGGAATAAACGAGCCAACCAGAAGGCAGGATTAAAAGAACCAATCAGGAGCCGGGAATCAAAGAACCAATCACGCCACTGGATTAAAAGAACCAATCAGAAGCCAGGAAAAAAACAGCCATTTAGAAGCAAGGAATAAAATAGTCAATCAGAAGCCAAGAATAAAAGACACAACAACGCTGCAGGAATCAAAGAGCCAATCAGAATTTAGGATTAAAAGAACCAATCAGAAGCCAGGAAAGAAAGAGCCAATCATGTTCCAGGACTAAAACAGCCAATCAGAAGCCAGTAATAAAAGAGCCAATCAGAAGCCAGGATTAAAAGAACCAATCAGAAATCGGGAATAAAAAATCCAACACGAAACCAGGAATAAAAGAGCCAATCAGGAGCCTGGAATCAAAGAGCCAATCAGAAGTCAGGGTTAAAAGAGCTAATCAAAAACCAGGATTAAAAGAAGTAATCACGTCACAGTAATGAAATAGCGAATCAGAAGCCAGGACTAACAGAGCCAATCACGTTGCAGGAATAAAAGAACTAATCAAAAACCAGGATTAAAAGAGCCAATCACGTTGAAGGAATAAAAGAGCCAATCAGAAGCCAGGATTAAAAGAACCAATCAGGAGGCAGGAATTTAAAAAAAAACATTCACCTTGCAGCAATAAAAGAGCCAATCACGTTGCAGGAATAAAAGAGCCAATCACAAACCTGGATTAAAACAGCCAATCAGAAGCTAATAATAAAAGAGCCAATCAGAAGCCAGGATTAAAAGAGCCAACCAGAAGGCAGGAATAAAAGAGCCAATCAGAACCAAGGAATAGAAACGCCTATCAGAAACCAGGATTAAAAGATCCAATCAGGAATCGGGAATAAACGAGCCAACCAGAAGGCAGGATTAAAAGAACCAATCAGGAGCCGGGAATCAAAGAACCAATCACGCCACTGGATTAAAAGAACCAATCAGAAGCCAGGAAAAAAACAGCCATTTAGAAGCAAGGAATAAAATAGTCAATCAGAAGCCAAGAATAAAAGACAGGAATCAAAGAGCCAATCAGAATTTAGGATTAAAAGAACCAATCAGAAGCCAGGAAAGAAAGAGCCAATCATGTTCCAGGACTAAAACAGCCAATCAGAAGCCAGTAATAAAAGAGCCAATCAGAAGCCAGGATTAAAAGAACCAATCAGAAATCGGGAATAAAAAATCCAACACGAAACCAGGAATAAAAGAGCCAATCAGGAGCCTGGAATCAAAGAGCCAATCAGAAGTCAGGGTTAAAAGAGCTAATCAAAAACCAGGATTAAAAGAAGTAATCACGTCACAGTAATGAAATAGCGAATCAGAAGCCAGGACTAACAGAGCCAATCACGTTGCAGGAATAAAAGAACTAATCAAAAACCAGGATTAAAAGAGCCAATCACGTTGAAGGAATAAAAGAGCCAATCAGAAGCCAGGATTAAAAGAACCAATCAGGAGGCAGGAATTTAAAAAAAAAAAACATTCACCTTGCAGCAATAAAAGAGCCAATCACGTTGCAGGAATAAAAGAGCCAATCACAAACCTGGATTAAAACAGCCAATCAGAAGCTAATAATAAAAGAGCCAATCAGAATCCAGGATTAAAAGAGCCAACCAGAAATCGGGAATAAAAAATCCATTCGGAAACCAGGAATAAAAGAGCCAGTCACAAACCTGGATTAAAACAGCCAATCAGAAGCCAGGAAAAAAACAGCCATTTAGAAGCAAGGAATAAAATAGTCAATCAGAAGCCAAGAATAAAAGACACAACAACGCTGCAGGAATCAAAGAGCCAATCAGAATTTAGGATTAAAAGAACCAATCAGAAGCCAGGAAAGAAAGAGCCAATCATGTTCCAGGTCTAAAACAGCCAATCAGAAGCCAGTAATAAAAGAGCCAATCAGAAGCCAGGATTAAAAGAACCAATCAGAAATCGGGAATAAAAAATCCAACACGAAACCAGGAATAAAAGAGCCAATCAGGAGCCTGGAATCAAAGAGCCAATCAGAAGTCAGGGTTAAAAGAGCTAATCAAAAACCAGGATTAAAAGAAGTAATCACGTCACAGTAATGAAATAGCGAATCAGAAGCCAGGACTAACAGAGCCAATCACGTTGCAGGAATAAAAGAACTAATCAAAAACCAGGATTAAAAGAGCCAATCACGTTGAAGGAATAAAAGAGCCAATCAGAAGCCAGGATTAAAAGAACCAATCAGGAGGCAGGAATTTAAAAAAAAACATTCACCTTGCAGCAATAAAAGAGCCAATCACGTTGCAGGAATAAAAGAGCCAATCACAAACCTGGATTAAAACAGCCAATCAGAAGCTAATAATAAAAGAGCCAATCAGAAGCCAGGATTAAAAGAGCCAACCAGAAGGCAGGAATAAAAGAGCCAATCAGAACCAAGGAATAAAAGAGCCAATCAGAACCAAGGAATAGAAACGCCTATCAGAAACCAGGATTAAAAGATCCAATCAGGAATCGGGAATAAACGAGCCAACCAGAAGGCAGGATTAAAAGAACCAATCAGGAGCCGGGAATAAAAGAACCAATCACGCCACTGGATTAAAAGAACCAATCAGAAGCCAGGAAAAAAACAGCCATTTAGAAGCAAGGAATAAAATAGTCAATCAGAAGCCAAGAATAAAAGACACAACAACTCTGCAGGAATCAAAGAGCCAATCAGAATTTAGGATTAAAAGAACCAATCAGAAGCCAGGAAAGAAAGAGCCAATCATGTTCCAGGACTAAAACAGCCAATCAGAAGCCAGTAATAAAAGAGCCAATCAGAAGCCAGGATTAAAGACCAATCAGAAATGGGGAATAAAAAATCCCAACGAAACCAGGAATAAAAAGAGCCAATCAGGGCCTGGAATCAAAGAGCCAATCAGAAGTCAGGGTTAAAAAGAGCTAATCAAAACCAGGATTAAAAAAGTAATCCGCGTCACAATGTGTCGCCGAATCCAGAAGCCAGGACTAACAGGAGCCAATCACGTTGCAGGAATAAAGGCAATCAGAAGCCAGGAAAGAAAGAGCCAATCATGTTCCAGGAATAAAGGAGCCAATCAGAAGCCAGGATTAAAAGAACAAATCAGGAGGCAGGAATTTAAAAAAAAAAACATTCACCTTGCAGCAATAAAAGAGCCAATCACGTTGCAGGAATAAAAGAGCCAATCACAAACCTGGATTAAAACAGCCAATCAGAAGCTAATAATAAAAGAGCCAATCAGAAGCCCGGATTAAAAGAGCCAACCAGAAATCGGGAATAAAAAATCCATTCGGAAACCAGGAATAAAAGAGCCAATCACAAACCTGGATTAAAAGAACCAATCAGAAGCCAGGAAAAAAACAGCCATTTAGAAGAAAGGAATAAAATAGTCAATCAGAAGCCAAGAATAAAAGACACAACAACGCTGCAGGAATCAAAGAGCCAATCAGAATTTAGGATTAAAAAACCAATCAGAAGCCAGGAAAGAAAGAGCCAATCATGTTCCAGGAATAAAGGAGCCAATCAGAAGCCAGGATTAAAAGAAGAGCCAATCAGAAGCCAGGATTAAAAGAACCAATCAGAAATCGGGAATAAAAAATCAAAAACGAAACCAGGAATAAAAGAGCCAATCAGGAGCCTGGAATCAAAGAGCCAATCAGAAGTCAGGGTTAAAAGAGCTAATCAAAAACCAGGATTAAAAGAAGTAATCACGTCACAGTAATGAAATAGCGAATCAGAAGCCAGGACTAACAGAGCCAATCACGTTGTAGGAATAAAAGAACTAATCAAAAAACCAGGATTAAAAGAGCCAATCACGTTGAAGGAATAAAAGAGCCTATCAGAAGCCAGGATTAAAAGAACCAATCAGGAGGCAGGAATTTAAAAAAAAAACAATCACCTTGCAGCAATAAAAGAGCCAATCACGTTGCAGGAATAAAAGAGCCAATCACAAACCTGGATTAAAACAGCCAATCAGAAGCTAATAATAAAAGAGCCAATCAGAAGCCAGGATTAAAAGAGCCAATCACAAACCTGGATTAAAACAGCCAATCAGAAGCTAATAATAAAAGAGCCAATCAGAAGCCAGGATTAAAAGAGCCAACCAGAAATCGGGAATAAAAAATCCATTCGGAAACCAGGAATAAAAGAGCCACTCACAAACCTGGATTAAAAAAGCCAATCAGAAGCTAATAATAAAAGAGCCAATCAGAAGACAGGATTAAAAGAGCCAACCAGAAGCCAGTAAAAGAAGAGACAATCAGAAACCAGGATTAAAAGAGCCAGTCAGAAGGCAGGAATAAAAGAGCCAATCAGAACCAAGGAATAGAAACGCCTATCAGAAACCAGGATTAAAAGATCCAATCAGGAATCGGGAATAAACGAGCCAACCAGAAGGCAGGATTAAAAGAACCAACCAGGAGCCGGGAATCAAAGAACCAATCACGCCACTGGATTAAAAGAACCAATCAGAAGCCAGGAAAAAAACAGCCATTTAGAAGCAAGGAATAAAATAGTCAATCAGAAGCCAAGAATAAAAGACAGGAATCAAAGAGCCAATCAGAATTTAGGATTAAAAGAACCAATCAGAAGCCAGGAAAGAAAGAGCCAATCATGTTACAGGAATAAGGAGTCAATCAGAAGCCAGGATTAAAAGAACCAATCAGAAATCGGGAATAAAAAATCCAACACGAAACCAGGAATAAAAGAGCCAATCAGGAGCCTGGAATCAAAGAGCCAATCAGAAGTCAGGGTTAAAAGAGCTAATCAAAAACCAGGATTAAAAGAAGTAATCACGTCACAGTAATGAAATAGCGAATCAGAAAACAGGACTAACAGAGCCAAACACGTTGCAGGAATAAAAGAACTAATCAAAAACCAGGATTAAAAGAGCCAATCACGTTGAAGGAATAAAAGAGCCAATCAGAAGCCAGGATTAAAAGAACCAATCAGGAGGCAGGAATTTAAAAAAAAAAAACATTCACCTTGCAGCAATAAAAGAGCCAATCACGTTGCAGGAATAAAAGAGCCAATCACAAACCTGGATTAAAACAGCCAATCAGAAGCTAAAAATAAAAGAGCCAATCAGAAGCCAGGATTAAAAGAGCCAACCAGAAATCGGGAATAAAAAATCCATTCGGAAACCAGGAATAAAAGAGCCAATCACAAACCTTGATTAAAACAGCCAATCAGAAGCTAATAATAAAAGAGCCAACCAGAAGCCAGGATTAAAAGAGCCAACCAGAAATCGGGAATAAAAAATCCATTCGGAAACCAGGAATAAAAGAGCCAATCACAAACCTGGATTAAAACAGCCAATCAGAAGCTAATAATAAAAGAGCCAATCAGAAGCCAGGATTAAAAGAGCCAACCAGAAATTGGGAATAAAAAATCCATTCGGAAACCAGGAATAAAAGAGCCAATCACAAACCTGGATTAAAACAGCCAATCAGAAGCTAATAATAAAAGAGCCAATCAGAAGACAGGATTAAAAGAGCCAACCAGAAGCCAGTAAAAGAAGAGACAATCAGAAACCAGGATTAAAAGAGCCATTCAGAAGGCAGGAATAAAAGAGCCAATCAGAACCAAGGAATAGAAACGCCTATCAGAAACCAGGATTAAAAGATCCAATCAGGAATCGGGAATAAACGAGCAAACCAGAAGGCAGGATTAAAAGAACCAATCAGGAGCCGGGAATCAAAGAACCAATCACGCCACTGGATTAAAAGAACCAATCAGAAGCCAGGAAAAAAACAGCCATTTAGAAGCAAGGAATAAAATAGTCAATCAGAAGCCAAGAATAAAAGACAGGAATCAAAGAGCCAATCAGAATTTAGGATTAAAAGAACCAATCAGAAGCCAGGAAAGAAAGAGACAATCATGTTACAGGAATAAGGAGCCAATCAGAAGCCAGGATTAAAAGAACCAATCAGAAATCGGGAATAAAAAATCCAAAACGAAACCAGGAATAAAAGAGCCAATCAAGAGCCTGGAATCAAAGAGCCAATCAGAAGTCAGGGTTAAAAGAGCTAATCAAAAACCAGGATTAAAAGAAGTAATCACGTCACAGTAATGAAATAGCGAATCAGAAGCCAGGACTAACAGAGCCAATCACGTTGCAGGAATAAAAGAACTAAACAAAAACCAGGATTAAAAGAGCCAATCACGTTGAAGGAATAAAAGAGCCAATCAGAAGCCAGGATTAAAAGAACCAATCAGGAGGCAGGAATTTTAAAAAAAACAATCACCTTGCAGCAATAAAAGAGCCAATCACGTTGCAGGAATAAAAGAGCCAATCACAAACCTGGATTAAAACAGCCAATCAGAAGCTAATAATAAAAGAGCCAATCAGAAGCCAGGATTAAAAGAGCCAACCAGAAATCGTGAATAAAAAATCCATTCTGAAACCAGGAATAAAAGTGCCAATCACAAACCTGGATTAAACAATAATCAAATAACAAAACAATCAAAATAGGATCCAGAAACCAACAGAAATAAGAATCCATCCAAATTAAGGCTCCAAGGAATAAAATAGCTAAACCTGGATTAAAAAGCAATCAGAAATATGCTCAAGAGCCAATCAGAACCGGTCCGAAACCAACCAGAAGCCAGTAAAAGAAGAGACAATCAGAAACCAGGATTAAAAGAGCCAGTCAGAAGGCAGGAATAAAAGAGCCAATCAGAACCAAGGAATAGAAACGCCTATCAGAAACCAGGATTAAAAGATCCAATCAGGAATCGGGAATAAACGAGCCAACCCGAAGGCAGGATTAAAAGAACCAATCAGGAGCCGGGAATCAAAGAACCAATCACGCCACTGGATTAAAAGAACCAATCAGAAGCCAGGAAAAAAACAGCCATTTAGAAGCAAGGAATAAAATAGTCAATCAGAAGCCAAGAATAAAAGACCGGAATCAAAGAGCCAATCAGAATTTAGGATTAAAAGAACCAATCAGAAGCCAGGAAAGAAAGAGCCAATCATGTTACAGGAATAAGGAGCCAATCAGAAGCAAGGATTAAAAGAACCAATCAGAAATCGGGAATAAAAAATCCAAAACGAAACCAGGAATAAAAGAGCCAATCAGGAGCCTGGAATCAAAGAGCCAATCAGAAGTCAGGGTTAAAAGAGCTAATCAAAAACCAGGATTAAAAGAAGTAATCACGTCACAGTAATGAAATGGCGAATCAGAAGCCAGGACTAACAGAGCCAATCACGTTGCAGGAATAAAAGAACTAATCAAACACCAGGATTAAAAGAGCCAATCACGTTGAAGGAATAAAAGAGCCAATCAGAAGCCAGGATTAAAAGAACCAATCAGGAGGCAGGAATTTAAAAAAAAACAATCACCTTGCAGCAATAAAAGAGCCAATCACATTGCAGGAATAAAAGAGCCAATTACAAACCTGGATTAAAACAGCCAATCAGAAGCTAATAATAAAAGAGCCAATCAGAAGCCAGGATTAAAAGAGCCAACCAGAAATCGGGAATAAAAAATCCATTCGGAAACCAGGAATAAAAGAGCCAATCACAAACCTGGATTAAAACAGCCAATCAGAAGCTAATAATAAAAGAGCCAATCAAAAGCCAGGATTAAAAGAGCCAACCAGAAATCGGGAATAAAAAATCCATTCGGAAACCAGGAATGAAAGAGCCAATCACAAACCTGGATTAAAACAGCCAATCAGAAGCTAATAATAAAAGAGCAAATCAGAAGCCAGGATTAAAAGAGCCAACCACAAGGCAGGAATAAAAGAGCCAATCAGAACCAAGGAATAGAAACGCCTATCAGAAACCAGGATTAAAAGATCCAATCAGGAATCGGGAATAAACGAGCCAACCAGAAGGCAGGATTAAAAGAACCAATCAGGAGCCGGGAATCAAAGAACCAATCACGCCCCTGGATTAAAAGAACCAATCAGAAGCCAGGAAAAAAACAGCCATTTAGAAGCAAGGAATAAAATAGTCAATCAGAAGCCAAGAATAAAAGACAGGAATCAAAGAGCCAATCAGAATTTAGGATTAAAAGAACCAATCAGAAGCCAGGAAAGAAAGAGCCAATCATGTTCCAGGACTAAAACAGCCAATCATAAGCCAGTAATAAAAGAGCCAATCAGAAGCCAGGATTAAAAGAACCAATCAGAAATCGGGAATAAAAAATCCAACACGAAACCAGGAATAAAAGAGCCAATCAGGATCCTGGAATCAAAGAGCCAATCAGAAGTCAGGGTTAAAAGAGCTAATCAAAAACCAGGATTAAAAGAAGTAATCACGTCACAGTAATGAAATAGCGAATCAGAAGCCAGGACTAACAGAGCCAATCAAGTTGCAGGAATAAAAGAACTAATCAAAAACCAGGATTAAAAGAGCCAATCACGTTGAAGGAATAAAAGAGCCAATCAGAAGCCAGGATTAAAAGAACCAATCAGGAGGCAGGAATTTAAAAAAAAAACATTCACCTTGCAGCAATAAAAGAGCCAATCACGTTGCAGGAATAAAAGAGCCAATCACAAACCTGGATTAAAACAGCCAATCAGACGCTAATAATAAAAGAGCCAATCAGAAGCCAGGATTAAAAGAGCCAACCAGAAATCGGGAATAAAAAATCCATTCGGAAACCAGGAATAAAAGAGCCAATCACAAACTTGGATTAAAAAAGCCAATCAGAAGCTAATAATAAAAGAGCCAATCAGAAGACAGGATTAAAAGAGCCAACCAGAAATCGGGAATAAAAAATCCATTCGGAAACCAGGAATGAAAGAGCCAATCACAAACCTGGATTAAAACAGCCAATCAGAAGCTAATAATAAAAGAGCCAATCAGAAGCCAGGATTAAAAGAGCCAACCAGAAGGCAGGAATAAAAGAGCCAATCAGAACCAAGGAATAGAAACGCCTATCAGAAACCAGGATTAAAAGATCCAATCAGGAATCGGGAATAAACGAGCCAACCAGAAGGCAGGATTAAAAGAACCAATCAGGAGCCGGGAATCAAAGAACCAATCACGCCACTGGATTAAAAGAACCAATCAGAAGCCAGGAAAAAACAGCCATTTAGAAGCAAGGAATAAAATAGTCAATCAGAAGCCAAGAATAAAAGACACAACAACGCTGCAGGAATCAAAGAGCCAATCAGAATTTAGGATTAAAAGAACCAATCAGAAGCCAGGAAAGAAAGAGCCAATCATGTTCCAGGAATAAAGGAGCCAATCAGAAGCCAGGATTAAAAGAACCATTCAGAAACCAGGACTAAAACAGCCAATCAGAAGCCAGTAATAAAAGAGCCAATCAGAAGCCAGGATTAAAAGAACCAATCAGAAATCGGGAATAAAAAATCCAACAAGAAACCAGGAATAAAAGAGCCAATCAGGAGCCTGGAATCAAAGAGCCAATCAGAAGTCAGGGTTAAAAGAGCTAATCAAAAACCAGGATTAAAAGAAGTAATCACGTCACAGTAATGAAATAGCTAATCAGAAGCCAGGACTAACAGAGCCAATCACGTTGCAGGAATAAAAGAACTAATCAAAAACCAGGATTAAAAGAGCCAATCACGTTGAAGGAATAAAAGAGCCAATCAGAAGCAAGGATTAAAAGAACCAATCAGGAGGCAGGAATTTAAAAAAAAAAACATTCACCTTGCAGCAATAAAAGAGCCAATCACGTTGCAGGAATAAAAGAGCCAATCACAAACCTGGATTAAAACAGCCAATCAGAAGCTAATAATAAAAGAGCCAATCAGAAGCCAGGATTAAAAGAGCCAACCAGAAATCGGGAATAAAAAATCCATTCGGAAACCAGGAATAAAAGAGCCAATCACAAACCTGGATTAAAAAAGCCAATCAGAAGCTAATAATAAAAGAGCCAATCAGAAGCCAGGATTAAAAGAGCCAACCAGAAATCGGGAATAAAAAATCCATTCGGAAACCAGGAATAAAAGAGCCAATCACAAACCTGGATTAAAAAAGCCAATCAGAAGCTAATAATAAAAGAGCCAATCAGAAGACAGGATTAAAAGAGACAACCAGAAGCCAGTAAAAGAAGAGACAATCAGAAACCAGGATTAAAAGAGCCAGTCAGAAGGCAGGAATAAAAGAGCCAATCAGAACCAAGGAATAGAAACGCCTATCAGAAACCAGGATTAAAAGATCCAATCAGGAATCGGGACTAAACGAGCCAACCAGAAGGCAGGATTAAAAGAACCAATCAGGAGCCGGGAATCAAATAACCAATCACGCCACTGGATTAAAAGAACCAATCAGAAGCCAGGAAAAAAACAGCCATTTAGAAGCAAGGAATAAAATAGTCAATCAGAAGCCAAGAATAAAAGACACAACAACGCTGCAGGAATCAAAGAGCCAATCAGAATTTAGGATTAAAAGAACCAATTAGAAGCCAGGAAAGAAAGAGCCAATCATGTTCCAGGAATAAAGGAGCCAATCAGAAGCCAGGATTAAAAGAACCATTCAGAAACCAGGACTAAAATAGCCAATCAGAAGCCAGTAATAAAAGAGCCAATCAGAAGCCAGGATTAAAAGAACCAATCAGAAATCGGGAATAAAAAATCCAACACGAAACCAGGAATAAAAGAGCCAATCAGGAGCCTGGAATCAAAGAGCCAATCAGAAGTCAGTGTTAAAAGAGCTAATCAGAAACCAGGATTAAAAGAAGTAATCACGTCACAGTAATGAAATAGCGAATCAGAAGCCAGGACTAACAGAGCCAATCACGTTGTAGGAATAAAAGAACTAATCAAAAAACCAGGATTAAAAGAGCCAATCACGTTGAAGGAATAAAAGAGCCTATCAGAAGCCAGGATTAAAAGAACCAAACAGGAGGCAGGAATTTAAAAAAAAACAATCACCTTGCAGCAATAAAAGAGCCAATCACGTTGCAGGAATAAAAGAGCCAATCACAAACCTGGATTAAAACAGCCAATCAGAAGCTAATAATAAAAGAGCCAATCAGAAGCCAGGATTAAAAGAGCCAACCAGAAATCGGGAATAAAAATCCATTCGGAAACCAGGAATAAAAGAGCCAATCACAAACCTGGATTAAAAAAGCCAATCAGAAGCTAATAATAAAAGAGCCAATCAGAAGACAGGATTAAAAGAGCCAACCAGAAGCCAGTAAAAGAAGAGACAATCAGAAACCAGGAT
>SEMN01002186.1:0-13514 GCA_005408345.1 Macquaria australasica | reverse complement strand
AAAGCAGCATGGCCTTCACTTCACAACCTACGTTTCTTCCTATATATATGGATTTAAGTCTCTACAGTTTGATTATGTTTCTTCTTTGTGGCAACAGACTGGAGTAGCATCTGCTGGAAAATAATTCACTTTAATTCAGCAAATAAAACACGATTCCAGTGAATTCAGTTATATTTAGTTATAAATCATAATAATAATAGAGTCAGATGGCGCTCCAGCTTTGTCTGATACCCGGTGTATAATGAAGACCTGAAACACTGACAGAAACAATGCTGTATAATGTTCAGATTTCAGATTAAATGTGTTGTAAACACTTCATTACTGATGACCACGACTTGTTCATTCAGTTCCTTGTACAGGTGTGACAGACAGTGGGTGTATTAATATGAATAAATACGGGGACCAGGTTTATGTGCGATGCCACGAAGAAAACAAAACATCACCCACTTACCAAAGGAGTAAACATCTGTACACCTGTAGCTTAAGGCCCACAGCCGTATGGCATTCAGTATGAAATGTGATCAGTGAATGTGTGTGTGAGCGCAGTTTATTTGGTTTTCAGCACAGCTCAGTTCACCAGCAGGGACACGGACCAGAGGCCTGTGTCTGTAACTTTGTCTGTAATTAACAAACTGAGTCAGTCAGTTTTCAGTTCCACTTCACTTCCATCCATCTTACAGAAACTTAAGCGTTGTCTGGTCGCCTGTATGGATCCGTGCTCCTGATTGGCCGATCGTTCAGGTCCAGGTGTCGGCGGCGTCCTGCTCCTGTCAGCCGGATTCATCCAGAGAGAGACACATGCGGGGGGAGGAGAAGTTTTACAGCTTCATTTGTTGGCGAGGACAAATCGGCCGAGATCTCCCCGGCGAGATTAATGGCACGGCAAATCATGGCTCATGTTGCCGCGGCGACAGGCGTTCCCCGGGTGCCGTTCCCCGTGGCTGCAGCTCATTTAAAAGCCGTATAATCTTGGCGGTGACGGTGACGGAGCGGGGGAAATCGCATCGCTGGACCAGGACGCCTGACAGCTGCATTAAGGCCTGCCAGGGCCGATTCATGCCCACAGCACCCCCCAGCATGCCTCAGTAACAGAGGGGAGGCTCTTGTGGAGGCTGCTGATCTCTGTGGAGATACAGCAGAAGAGCTGCTGCTCCACCGACTCTCCTCCAGCAGCTACGCTTCTTTATTCAACCCTCAGTTCACCACGAAAACCTGAAAAAGTTTGGAAGAGCTGGAAACAGACAGAGCAGTAAACATTCACCACATCATACACTATATTTAAATATCCTATCACAGAATTAAAAGACAAAACTGGACTGTGCAGTTGTTACATGTTGTTGAGGTGATTTTCTTAAGAAGCTGAAATGTGAGTTTAGTTCTGATGAAAATCATCACAGTGGTTTAACTACTAATATAATATATGGTATATACAATATAATGTTAAATTAGGCTGGTTTGTCTGCAGACCTTTTTGTGGCTCCATGATTTAATAATCTATTGAGTATATGACTGAAATATCTCAACAACTATTGGATCTATTGCCTTAAAATTGTATTACTCACATTCATGCATCGAAGACTAGATGGGTCGTAATTATTATTAATAAAATAGACGATTACATAATTTACAATAACATAAATAAATAAGTGATGAAATATATTAATAAGAAATTAAATAAATAAATAAATATCTCTCTGCCGAGTGACAGAGCAACAACAACAAGTGTCATCCTGAAATAAATACGCAAATGAAATAAATAAATAAAAGAAACTTTCCCAGGAGAAAGAAATAATAATCCTCAGTGAAATAAAAGCCTTTAAATGGAAGTTCGGAATTCAGTTCATAGAGGGAGCTGCAACTGCATTTTATTATGAAATCCTGTGAGCTGAAGTAGAGTTTATAATAATAAACGTTTATTTTATTATATATATAATACATTTTAATGCATATTTATTTAATTGTCTACTTATTAATTTAATTTGGGGAGAGGTATTTATTTTGCATTTAATTTTTATTTATTTTGTTGCCAATTTATTAATTGATTTTTGGAGTGACTGTCACATTCATGCTCCCCTGAGGATGAATTGTGTTAACTTTGATCATCTGACTTTTCCTCTAGCGCCATCATCAGGTCAAAAATACTTTGGTTTATTTTTAATACCTGCAGAACTAATTCCCATCAGCCTCAGCTGTGCTTTGTGTTTAGTGCTAATTTTTTTAGCATGCTAAACTAAGGTAGAAATGTATTTGAACCTTGCAGAAGCAGTAGCCTGTTAGCGTAGCAACACTGATGTCCGTCCAGCAGCCTTTCAGCTCCTCTCCGTCGTACCTGAGGAGGATTTAACAGGTGAGGTCACACGTGGAGGTGAATAATAATGATAATAATATACTTTATTTATACAGCACTTTACATGGAGGGACCAGGATTAAAACACTAGTTTTAGTCAGGTGAGTAACAGATGAATAACAACAACCTATTTGACAGATTCTGGATTTGTTTTTTCAGTTGTTTAGCAGGCGGAGTCATCCCTGCGGCTAATTAAACGTTTTGGATGTTGCTCTTTAAATATTGTGACGGACTGTGTGACATGTTAGTGGTTAACTATTGTGATATGAGTTCAGCCAAGTTGAAAAAGGACCATTTACTGCAGGTACTGAGATTTCCAGGGTGTCAGTGAACATGTCATAAGCTCAGAGAACACAGTAAAGTTGACAGCTAATGTCCCGTAGCCTTCTTACTAAAGGGACGCTACAATATTATTACAATCCTGTGATCCTGTTTCTGAGACTGTGTCTACACTAAGCCGTCTAATGCTTCCTGTGAAAATCATCTCCGACCTCACAGGAATCAAACCACAGAACTGCATCACAGCCGACATCCGGTCAGACCACAGCTGCGTGTTTCGGCTGTACTGATCTTTAAAATGAGTCGTTGCAGAGAAAGTTTGAGGTGACAGAAAGTCCCCCGACCCTCACCGGGCGGCTTCATCTTCCCCCGAATACACTGAAACACCGAGCCGACGTTTTAAGATTCATTCAATCTGGAGACATTTTGAAAAAGCTCAGTTTTGGGTGAGAAAGTACACTAAATATTGTACTTTTTACTCAACTCTTAGCTATAGTTACATTTCAAATTAAAACTTTACAAATAAAACATTAAGACCGGTTTATCAAACATGATGCATTGTTATAGATTAAACTACCAAAAAGTATATGAAAACGTTCACATTAACTCCATCCTCACAAACTACAACATAAAAGTACTTTACAACATTAAAGTACTTAAAGGGGCCCTACTGCTGTATAACGAGTACTTTTACTTTGATAAGTACATTGTATTGCCAATACTATTGTACTTTTAAGTAAAATTTTGAATGTAGGAGTATTTTTACATTGTGATACTAAAATATAAGTAAATTATCTAAATACTTCTTCCACTACTGACTACAGCCCCGCCCACTGGGTTCACAGCCAGGTCACACACACACCTGCACAGGTGAGCCTCATCAAGGCATGTAAAGGCTGCTGAGCTCTTTTACATGCACTGAATAATGTGGCCAGCAACACGTTTTAATGCTGTGGGTTCCTGTTAAAGCTGCAGATGCCTCCTTCACATTAAAGTAGGTTCTGTGTGTTTCTCTCAGCTTCCCTGCAGAAATGAGAAAGTCAAGGTCAGCAGTTTGATATCTCCTTTTCTCCGAGTTCAGCAGCAGAAATCTGGAATCCGCAGCAGTGAAACTCCCACCAGTTTGACTCCGAGCTCCGACTGTTATTTCTGTTATTTCCTCTTGTGCGTTTCCGTCGGCGGTTCAGGTTTCATGGAAAGGGCAATCTGCCGCAGCGAGCTGGCGTTTTATGACACTAAGCAGAGCAAATGTGGTTACAGAGATCCGGTTAGGGAGAAATGATTGCTTTTCAGGAAGAAGTCAAACTAAACACTGGTGCTAATGCAGAGCAATCTTAAGAACAGCGGTGGAATAAGCACATTTAATTTACAGCTAAATCAAATAAGTCTTAAATTAGAGAGCGCTCCTTTTAGTCCGCTGGTGGAGAAAGCTCCTCAGAGGAGGAGGAGGAAGAGGAGGAGGAAGAGAAGCAGCGTTGAAAACAAACAACAAGCTGTCTGAGTGTCTGACAGCCGCTCAGCTCGCAGCTGCTCTGTTGCCTGCAAACACTCACTCCTCCCGAAATCCCTCCTCGACTTTTCAGGTGAAACTAAATGGCCAACTCGCTCACCGGCTCTCTGCAAGGTCGGCCAGGAAAGCTGAGGGCCCAATCAGGAGGTCCCTGAGCTGAGCCGCGGGAAGCCTTCCCCGCCTTCTTCTCTTGTTTGCTCAGGACGAGAGGGACGCCGACACCTCAGCCGGCTAATGAAAGAAGTCCAATTAGAGTAGCATCAGATGGGTCAGCAGGCCGCTGGAGGATGCAACCCCCCCACATCAAAACAGCATCAGACAGCGCTGGGAAAAGAGTCGCACCGCCATTACCTTTTTAATCTCTGCACCAATCGCAGCAGAGACCTCTGTTTTTTCTCTCCTCCTCCTCCTCCACCCTTCATCTCTCCACCTCAGTTTCTAAACACAAGAGAAAGTCGGCCAGTTTCACTTCATAAAGTGAGAATGAATCTTTTTGTCTTAAGGCCTTTACACACTGGGGGCGTAACGGATAAACGACACAAAAATCCAAAAACCTACATCAGCTGCTCACTATCCTGCATCTGATGCTGCTCCACTTCACTGTCTTTATAATGGTTATCCTTCATCATATAACGCAGGCTGATGAGAAACACAAACAGTCAACAGGTCCGGAGTTGTGACGTGATGTCTGTTCTGCACAACGTGATTGGTTGATGCCTTTATTTGCCGTGCGAAAGCTTGGAAAAATCGACCTCGTTCTGATGAAAAATTACATCGCCTTTTCAGCGCGTAACATTCGCTTTCGGTGTGAAAGACAAAAACAAGAGTTTGAAAAAATATATTGACATGAGAATTAATCACATGAAAAAAACGCCTCCGGTGTGTGAAGGCCTTAATCCAGAAACTCTTTTACAAACAGAGGAAGTTAAACTCATTCTAACAGCAGACCACAACTCTTAATATAAGGTGTTTAGTATTCTACTTTATCAAATGATGTAATATCTTAAGACAATATTTTCTGCTTTACAAAGCCGAAGTGAAACCAGAACAATTTTTAAATTCACTGCCTAAAATTATTGATAGATGCATATAAATTGCATATGCTTCATTGCTGTAATTAGTTCCTGTAATATGCTGCCTGGAGATGCCACTTTTCAAGCCCCTGGAGGGTTTTTAGGCAATTCTCCTTCCCAGTCCCTTCCAAATTACATATTGTATCTTTATAAAAATGTTTGTGTGTAAATAAAAAAACAAAATGAAACGAAACAATGGTTCACTTTGTTAAAGCAGCTATAATTGATATTTTTATAATAAAAACGTATGAAATGACAAAGTAAAACAGTGTGAATCTGCAGCTGTGCTCGGCTTTACAGAGCTTTTTAATAAGTTTTCAGAATAAAACTTGAAAAAAAGCCACAGTCCACTTTCTGCTCAGCAGCAAACAGCAGACAGACTCAGTTAGAGACCAGCTGGTGGACACAGTGGAGCATTTAGCAGATAAAGAAACTAATATTTCACTTTCAATGCACGGTGAAGAAAAGTCAGAAATCCACAAATCAGAAAAAATCTCAAACTAGAAATTAGACTCGTTTTTTGGTTTTGATTTTCTAATTAATTTGATAAACAGCAGCAATCAGGCGCTCAGGGGTTTTTAATCTTAAATGCCTAAAATTGAAATCCAGCTTTCACATACTGACTCTGGAGGACACCCAGAATTCAGAGAACTACAGTTACATATATAACTCTCAGTCAGAGGTGTCATTAGAAAAAGAGATGGAGAGATTTCAAACAACAGAACTACATCACGGTTACACGTCACACCAGTTTTACACATGAAGGTCAGTTTACTCATCATGGATCCAGTGAGTTTATCAAACTGCAATACTAGAGACAGAGAGGAATGATATTGATTTTCTCACCTGTCTTGGAATAAAAGTGTATTTCCTGAATTTCTGAACTATTCCTTTAAAAGTGTACCAGACTTAGTGTGCAAAGTGTCAAAGTGTTTTCATAAGATAAAACAACACTTGACAGCAGCTAAATCACATGTTGGTTTCCTGCAGCTGTTAAAGGTTTATTAACATCAGTAATGTCTTTAATTACAGCAGGAGAACATGCCTCGACCATGAACCCGCGGAGAGACAAACAAAATGCAGGTTTCTCCTCTTTGACTCTGACTCCTCCATCATGTGTGTGATTTATATGCTCACATCACGACTGCCGAGGCCTTTTTTTAAGATGTGTTTATGTTGCAGTGTGGATCCTGAGAGGAAACCCGGCTCTCCCCGCCTGCCCGCCGCCGCGATGGCGACAGATTTGTGATTAAATGGCCACTTTGTCATGCGAGAGGGACGTAATGCATCAACACAGGTGAGCGTGGAAGCCTGTTGTGGAGTTTATCATCATGACTGCTTCAAAAATTGAAATGGGTTATTTATTGGGTGTCAGTCACGTCAGGAACACACAGAGCTGCATTTCCCCGTCGGACTGTGGCACTGTTATTATTATTATTATTATTATTATTTCCTTCTTTTTTTTTGACAGATCGCCCAAGCCGCAAATCTTCAGCTGCAGCCCCATTAGTAATCCTCCGCCGCCGCCGCTCTGATGTTTATTATTTCCCAGCAGCAGAACGGATAATTTATGAGGGGAAACCTCGTCGTCTACCTGCAGCTTTCAAATAGGAAGCAGGTCAGAGCCGATAATAAAGTCATCAAAACCAAATTCACCAAAGTGACTAAAGGTACTGTGTTGGATTCATGACGGGAAGACAGATTCACCTGGAGGAGAGGAGGAAGGGAGGAAAGGAAAGAAGGAGGGAGGGAGGGAAGGAAGAAGTTTAGGATGAGGAAAAGAGAAAAATGATGGAAGAAGGAAAAGAAGAGTGATGAAGGGAATAAAGAAAGGAAGCAGGAAAGATAGGAGAGGAACAAAGAAAGGAGGAAAGAAGGAAGGAAGGGGGATGAAGGAAAGATATTAAGAATGAGGAAAGAGGAAAAGGATGGAAGGAGAAAAGGAAGAAGAGAAGGATGGAAGTTAGGAACAAGGAAATTAAGTAAGAAGGATGAAACCATGAAAGGAAGGAATAAAGATGGATGGGAAGGAGGAAAGAAGTTAAGAAAAAGGTAAGGAAAAAAGGATGGAAGAAAGAGAGAGTGACAGAAAGAAGTAAAGGAAGGAAAAAGAATGAGACCAACAAAGGAAGGAAGAAGAACATAAGAAGAATGGGAAGGAGGAAAGGGGCAAAAGAAAGGGAAAAGACGGATCAACAATAGACGTGAACCAGGATAAAGAGCAGGAAGGAAATAAATGAGCAGTAAAGGAGGGGGAATGGCAGAAGGAATAGAGGAGGGAAAGGATGGAAAAAGACAGGAAGGAGGACAGTTTTAAGTATAAAGACAGGAAAAGAGGGAAGTCTGCAGTAATAACAGGAAAAAAGAATGTCAAGGTTCGCCAAGTCAAGTAGTCTGTGTTTTATGGTTTCCTGTTTTATTTTGGTAGTCTTATGTGTCATTCCCATGTCCTGTCAAGTTTCCCGCCTGTGTGATTGTCTAATGTGTTTCACCTGTGACTTGTTGTCCCCTCCCCCTCAGTGTATTTAAGGTGTGTGTTCCTTTCTTTCTGTGCCAAATTATCTTATCTTCGTGTGAGCATTCCAGCGTTTTCTTCGTGTATGTTTCCCGTGTTTTTGGACTTGAGTATTTCGCCTTGTGTTTTGGATACCTCAGCTTGATTGGACTGACTACCCGTGTACCGAACTGTGTTTATTAAAGTATCTGGACTTTTCCTCCGTGTTTGTGTCTGCATTGTGGGTCCTCCATCTTGTGAGCCTGATAGTACAATCTGGCCACGACATGGACCCCGCAGACTCGGATTCGGTTCGAGCAGCACTACAAGCGCAAGAACGATGAATTTCTCACCAGGAGGAACAGTTCGGGCTACTCCGATGGGAAATGAAGGATGTAGCCGAGCGACGCGAGTTGGTCTCCACTAATCTCATCTCTCAGATGAACTACCTCGTGGACCAGGATCAATGATTGGGTGCCCCGGCCGTCGTTTCGGAGGACGCTACAGCACGACCAGTAACTCCGGTGGCAGCTCAGTCTTCTCCGGTTCCGGCTGCGGCACCGATCCGGTTGTCCAGTCCAGAGAGGTTCTCGGGTGAGTCGGGCGATTGCCGACCATTTTTGTCCCAATGCGAGTTGCATTTTGAGTTTCAAGCTGCCGCTTTCCCATCAGATAGGGCTAAAGTGGCTTACATTATCTCCTATTTGTCCGGACGTGCCAAGGCTTGGGCTACGGCTGAGTGGGACCGGAGGTCGGCAGTTTGTTATTCTTTGCCGCTTTTTGTTAAGACATTTACTCAGATTTTTCAGACTGTGTCCCCCGGCCGTGAGGCAGCGAGGGCTCTGGTAACGCTGCGTCAGGGTAAACATAGCGTGTTGGATTACGCCATTGAGTTCCGCACGCTCGCAGCAGAGAGCGGTTGGAATCAACCAGCTTTGGTAGATGCATTTTTTAACGGACTCTCCGAGTCTGTAAAGGACTACTTAATTCCCCTGGACATTCCCTCTGAACTGGATGCCCTTATTGCCCTAGCCTCCAGGATTGACAAGAGACTGCACAAACGAGAGGGATCCCGTTCTCGCTTCAACACCACTCCGGCTTCCCAGGCTAGGAGACAAAGCGCTGGTTCAGTTACTGATTCTCGTGCCTTTTTGCCTGTTCCGGCTCCTGCCCCTTGTGATCCGGAGGAACCTATGCAGATCGGCCGCACTCAGCTTACACCAGAGGAACGACAACGACGGTAGATGAGCTTAGGATGCATCTACTGTGCTCAGTTGGGTCATTTCGGTCAATTGCCAAGTGAGGAGGAGCGGGGTCCCCGGCAACCAATTCTGGTGAGTTCAGCACACATGCCTAGATCCAACCGCCACTTCCATGGTTGAACCGCCTCTCCCTCACTTCTTCCCGCAGTGACCGCTCCTAGATTCAGGCACTGATGCCAACTTCATGGACTACACTCTAGCAGCTAAACTGCCCATCTGCCACTTGCTCAACCTATCACCTACACCGCCGAGTGGACGCTCCTGTTACGGTAACCCATTACACCTCCCCGTTACCCAATTTTCCTGATACACACACGGAGTAGTTAGCTTCACCTGTACCATGCCACTTCACCACCCCCGATTCTGGGTACCTCTGGCTCATCAAACATAATCCCACATTGACTGGTTATCTGGGTAAGGTTTTGTCTCTGGGAAAGTGACTGTCGGGTATCAGTGTCTCAGGTGCTGGGAAGTCGGGTTCTCGATGTTTCCCATCCAGTTACTCCTGCCGGCGATTCCTGCTCGACTAATATCAGTCCCTGAGTGTTATCTGGAGTTAAAGGAGTATCACAGAAGGCTACCGCTATTCCACATCGCCTGTATGACTGCGCCATCGGCTCCTCCCTGGATCTGTGCCCCCAAGGGACGCTCTACTCCCTCTCCGCACCTTGAACGACAGGCCATGGAGGAGTACACTGCTTGGCCTTGAAGGCAGCAGGTTCCTTCTTCCTCCAGGACAAGACGCCGACCGCGTATCGCATCATAGCCTGAACGACATCACCATTAAGAACAGGTACCCTTGCCTTTGATTTCCGTTTTGAACTTCGCTACAAGTGGGGCTAAGGTGTTCACGGGGTTGGTTAGAATCAGGGAGGCAGATGAATGGAAGACTGCGTTTAACACCCCCAGTGGTCATTATGAGTATCTGGTCATGCCTTTTGGCTTGACCAATGCACCCGCTGTGTTCCAAGCACTAGTGAATGACGTCCTTCGGGACATGCTGAATAGGTTCGTTTTTGTGTATTTGGATGATATCCTAGTTTTCTCCCCTGTTTTGGACTCCCACGTGTCACATGTGAAGCAGGTGCTTCAGAGACTGTTAGAACACCAGCTTTTCGTGAAGGCGGAAAAGTGAGTTTCATGTCCCTTCTGTCTCTCATCCTGGGGTTTTGTGGTTTCGGGAGGGGGAGATGAGGGATGGATCCGGGAAGGTCCAGGCAGTCAAGGCCAGGCCTATCTCATCTCGCTGAAGCGAGGTCCAACGTGTTTCTGGGGTCCGCGAACTTTTATAGGAAGTTCATTAGAATTTTTAGCACCATTGCTGTTACGTTGCATGCCTTACTTCCAAGTTGCAGTTCTCCTGGTCCCCGCGTTTGCGGGCTGCTTTCCAACTACTCAGCGCGACTGTGTCACGCCTGCTCCTCGCGGTTAACGCTTCCCAGTCCTCTCCCCGCAGTTCGCGGGTCGGCGGATGCTCTGACTTGGATTGGGAGCAGTTCTGTCACAGCGTCAGTGAAGGACAATAAGTTGCATCCGGTGCCATTTTGTCCAAGAAGCTCCCCGCAGAACAGAACCACACGGGGAATGGGAGCTGTTAGCCACAAGGTGGCGGAAGGGATGTTCTGCTCCCTCCAGCCAGTGCCTCCACTCCTCCAACGCCACCTTAATGGCTAACAGCTCCCGGTCCCCCACGTCGTAGTTCTGTTCTGCGGGAGAAAACTTCTTGGACAAAATGGCACACGGATGCAACTTATTGTCCTTCACTGACCTTTGTGACAGAACTGCTCCCAATCCCAAGTCCGAAGCATCCACTTCGACCACGAACTGCCGGGAGAGGACTGGGAGCGTTAGCACGGGAGCAGACGTGACACAGTCCTTTAGTCGTTGGAAAGCAGCCTCGGCACGGGGGGACCAGGAGAACTGCAACTTGGAAGAGGTTAAGGCATGCAACGTAACAGCAATGGTGCTAAAATTCCTAATGAACTTCCTATAAAAGTTCGCGAACCCCAGAAACCGTTGGACCTCCTTCCGCGCGGACGGAGTAGGCCTGTCCTTGACTGCCTGGACCTTCCCCGGATCCATCCTCATCTCCCCCTCCGAAACCACAAAACCCAGGATAGAGACAGAAGGGACATGAAACTCACACTTTTCCGCCTTCACGAAAAGCTGGTGTTCTAACAGTCTCTGAAGCACCTGCTTCACATGACACACGTGGGAGTCCAAATCAGGGGAGAAAACTAGGATATCATCCAAATACACAAAAACGAACCTATTCAGCATGTCCCGAAGGACGTCATTCACTACTAGTGCTTGGAACACAGCGGGTGCATTGGTCAAGCCAAAAGGCATGACCAGATACTCATAATGACCACTGGGGGTGTTAAACGCAGTCTTCCATTCATCTCCCTCCCTGATTCTAACCAAATGGTAAGCGTTGCGCAAGTCTAGCTTCGTGAACACCTTAGCCCCTTGTAGCAGTTCAAAGCAAGAGGAAATCAGAGGCAAGGGGTACCTGTTCTCAATGGTGATGTCATTCAGACCCCTGTAGTCGATGCACGGTCGAAGCGTCTTGTCCTTTTTCCCCACGAAGAAGAATTCGGCGCCCGCTGGAGAGGAAGAAGGACGAATGATGCCTGCCCTCAAGGCCGAGCCGATGTACTCCTCCATGGCCTGTCGTTCAGGTGCAGAGAGGGAGTAGAGACGTCCTTTAGGGGGCGCAGATCCGGGGAGGAGGTCGATGGCGCAGTCATACGGCCGATGTGGAGGGAGCGAGGTAGCCTTCACCTTGTTGAATACCTTCTTTAACTCCAGATAACACTCAGGGACCGATGATAAGTCAGGAAACTGGGAATCCGCCGACGGAATTGGAAATATCCGAGGAACCCGACTCCCCAGCACCTGAAAGACACTGATGCTGACAGTCCCTTCCCCAGGACAGAACCTTGCCAGATAACCAGTCAATGTGGGGGTTATGTTTGATGAGCCAGGGATACCCCAGAATCAGGGGGTGGTGAGTGGCATGGTACAGGTGGAAACTAATCTGCTCCGTGTGGGTATCAGGGAAGATTAAGGTAACCGGGGAGGTGTAATGGGTTACCATACACAAGAGATGTCCATCGAGGGCGGTGATGGTTGGGCAAGTGGCAGATGGGCAACACCAAGTTCAGCTGCTAGAGTGTAGTCCATGAAGTTGGCATCAGCTCCTGAATCTACTAAGGCCGGGTGACTGCGAGGAAGAGAGTGAGGGGGAGTGAGCAGTTCAACCATAGAGAGCTGACGATTGGACCTAGGCCTCGTGGCTGCTGAACTAACCAAATTGGTTGTCTGCCGGGAACCCCCGCTCCTCCTCACTGGGCAGTTGACCAGGAAACCCATCTGAGCGCAGTAGATGCATCTCCCCTCGCTCATCCGTCGTTGTCGTTCCTCTGGTGTAAGCTGGGTGCGGCCAATCAGCATGGGTTCCTCCGGAGCACGAGGAGCAGAAGCCGGAGCAGGCAAAAAGGCACGAGAATCAGTAGCTGGACCAGCGCCTTGTCCCCTAGTCTGGAAAGCCGGAGTGGTGTTGAAGCGAGAACGGGATCCCCCTCGTTCATGCAGTCTCTTGTCAATCCTGGAGGCTAGGGAAATAAGGGCGTCCAGTTCTGAGGGAATATCCAGGGGAATTAAGTAGTCCTTTACAGACTCGGAGAGTCCGTTAAAAAAAATGCATCTACCAAGGCTGGTTGATTCCAACCACACTCTGCTGCGAGCGTGCGGAACTCAATGGCGTAGTCCAACACGCTCCGTTTACCCTGACGCAGCGTTACCAGAGCCCTCGCTGCCTCACGGCCGGGGGACACAGTCTGAAAAATCTGAGTAAGGGTCTTCACAAAGAGCGGCAAAGAATGACAGACCGCCGACCTCCGGTCCCACTCAGCCGTAGCCCAAGCCTTGGCGCGTCCGGACAGATAGGAGATAATGTAAGCCACTTTAGCCCTATCTGATGGGAAAGCAGCCGTTTGAAACTCAAAATGCAACTCGCATGGCCCGACTCACCCGAGAACCTCTCTGGACTGGACAACCGGATCGGTGCCGCAGCAGGAACCGGAGAAGACTGAGCTGTCACCGGAGTTACTCGTCGTGCTGTAGCATCCTCCGAAACGACGGCCGGGGCACCCAATCGTTGAACCTGGTCCACAAGGTAGTTCATCTGAGAGACGAGATTAGCGCAGACCACTTCGTGTCGCTCGGCTACATCTTTCATTTCCCGTCGGAGTAGCCCGAACTGTTCCTCCTGATGAAAAATGCGTCGTCCTTGCGCTTATAGCGCTGCTCGAACCGAATCCGAGTTTGCAGGGTCCATTTCGTGGCCAGATTGTACTGTCAGGCTCACAAGATGGAGGACCCACAATGCAGACACAAACATGGAGGAAAAGTCCAGATACTTTAATAAACACAGTTCGGTACACGGGTAGTCAGTCCAATCAAGCTGAGGTATCCAAAACACAAGCAAGGGTCTCAAAAACACAGGAAACATACACAAAGAAAACGCTGGAATGCTCACACAAAG
>SEMN01002185.1:0-13557 GCA_005408345.1 Macquaria australasica | reverse complement strand
AACCAGCGGACTCCAGCAGGCTCCACCCTGAAAGGAGGAGGGGGGTCAGACCAGCACATCCTCTTTAGCATCAAACTGTGGAATATTATATCTTTCTAAAAGGCGAACTTGAAAACAGGGGTTTGTATCTGTAACCGTAGTTTTGCAGACTTGTACATTTAGTTTTCTGTCTGCAGACTCTGTTTTTCCAGTCTGTTCATTCAGACACAGGCTGCAAACTCATTTTCACAGTCGCGGCGGCAAAAGTACAAGTTTACGGACTTTTGACACATTCACCACGTGGTGTGTTTTGTTAACAGGGTTTTGAAAAAGAATCAGACCAAGGGAGGGAGGGCGGGACCTCCAGCTTCTGACCAATCAGTGTCTTTGGAATCGTTAAGCACAACACAGTTGGCTAATCAACACTGTCAGTCACCATAGAGCCTGTAAAGAGATCCAACCCCTGAACAGTTATATTTTAAAGATTTATTCTCTGTAGCTCCTGATTTAAGCTACATTGACTTTTATTGACATTTTTCTCATGTTTTAATATTTTTCATTTGATTATTTAATTTATTGTATTTTTTTTTCACACATTAGAATCTTAATTTGTATAAAGATGTTCGTTTCATGTCCACAAGCTGGTTGTCTGTATGTTTCTAAAGAGATCCAGCCTGAAAGACGGACTCCACCAGGCCTCTGTGACACCAGTCAGTCAACAAGGTACAAAAAACTATGTTTAGAAATACAGTAAGATTTTTTAATAATGGGCCGTCCTGGTCAGGTAACAACAACACAACAGTAAGAAAATAGAGTATATTATATACAGTATATAGTGAGCAGAAACACTACAGACAGGGACTGGTTACAGTTTACTTTATACTAAAGCTAGTTAGCTGGCTGGCTAACGTTAGCTAGCTGACTAGGCCCATTATCAAAAACATTTCTAACATTTTGGGGTTTCTACCTTCCAAAAAAGTTCATGTTACATATGACACAAGTTGATGTGTTTTGTTGACTTACTGGCAGTTGTGGAGACCTGCCGGAGTCCATGTTTCAGTCATCAATATGAATGAATGAATGAACAGACTGGAAAAACAGAGTCTGCAGACAGAAAACTAAATGTACAAGTCTGCAAAACTACAGTTACAGATACAAACCCCTGTTTTCAAGTTCGCCTTTTAGAAAGATATAATATTCCACAGCCAACATGGACTTTACATTCCTCTCATCCACATCAACACAATATGTGCATCCGGCCTGCTTCTCCCTGCTCCACCTCTGCCACTCTCCTCATACACTGAGAGCCACCCACAGGATGCTGCTGCGTGTCAAAGACAACATCTGATCACACACACAGACCTCTTTCTGGAGGATCCCGGCTCCATTAAGAGTCCCACTTCAGAAGCAGTCCTCGGTTCCAGACCTCTGCCATAAAACCAAGTGACAGAGACTCCCAGACTGTTTCCCTCCAAAACCTCTTTGTGATCCAAACAGCATCATTTCATGTGTTGGGATGTTTGGTGCATGTTCATGTTACTGTGGTTTGGTGTTGAACTGATATCTGTGATGTATATTACAGCAGTAATAATTACTGTCAGGATCACTTCTGTTTCCACTGTGCTGCACACGTCATGTTTGATGGCATTAAAAGCAGAAATAATGACAGTTCTGGGAACTGAACGGGCTGCAATTGTTACCCTGAGTAGTTCAGACGGCAAGGAAAAGGACCCAAATGCAGACTGCGCAGGCAGACGGGAGCAGTTCAATGATTTACTGAACACAAAAAATAAGCTTACGTGAGGTACACGTAGGCAGACAGGAAGACAGAAACAAGACACATGGAAAAAGATCACAAGACAAGAGAACAAAGGAAGGGCACCGGTATATATAGGGATGTGGCTAATAAGTGAATCAGGGGCAGATGTTGATAATCAGAGACACGAGGGCAGGAAGTGAACAGACAAGACAGGTGAGAATTACAAAATAAAACAGGAAACACACATAACAATGGGATGTGACAGCAATGGCTGCAACGTAATCCTTGTGGGCAGTTGCGCCTGTGAAAAGTCTGTCCACTAAAAGTGCTTGTTTTTGCCACTGACTCTGGTTCAGACTGTTGTTCTAGGTGTCTGACAACATTATGGAAAGGATCCCTACAGAGACAGACTGTTTGTTAAAGAGTAAGATCCTTTTGTCTTCCTGTAACAACTCAACCTCTCGCGAGATTTCAGAGCGAGACTTTCTGTTTCTGTTTAAACAAAAAGGATCTTACTCTTTAACAAACAGTTTTTAGTAGACTGACTTGTCCCGGGCGCAATTGCCTGCAAGGATTACGTTGCAGCCTTTGCAGCCCGTTCGCGGCTGCCGGCAGAGGCGATCTACTGGACCAACTCCAAAACTTTTGGTGACTATTAGTCATTTAGACCCCAAAATTGTAAAAAATAAAGACATAAAAATAAAAATAGGGCCCAGGTTTAAGCAAAGAGCATCACTGAGTTTTCTCTTTGTAATGCATGCTTGTTTTGTTGTTTTTCAATTTCTCTTTTAATGTAAAGAAATGCATTTATTGCTGAGTACTAAACATTGGCATGAAAGCATGAAAATGTGCTGAAAAATAATTTTAGAGGTCAAAGTACCAAAGCCTGATTCAATGTGAAAACGGCCTTAAGCTGCAGGAAACCGCTTCCTTGGAGACCTCCTACACAAATCTCTCCTTAATGTTCAACCAGTGTTTCTGTTGTGAGCAAAGGAAAAAGGCTTCCTACATGTGAGATTGTTCATATAACACTCATATCCACAATCAACCAGAAAGACCTCCTCTATCAGACTGATGGTCTGTGGCTGCAGCAGGACTCTTCATACCTGAGAGTGTCCAGTCTCCAGTGTGGATCCTCCAGTCCAGCAGACAGCAGCTTCACTCCTGAGTCTCCTGGATGGTTGTAGCTCAGGTCCAGCTCTCTCAGATGGGAGGGGTTGGAGCTCAGAGCTGAGGCCAGAGAAGCACAGCCTTCCTCTGCGATCAGACAGCCTGACAGCCTGCAAACACACAAAACAACACACATGGCAGATCACCTGAGGGTCCTGCTGTGTCAGTCAGATACAAGAAGAAACCGTCTCCAAATAAATAACTCAAAAATACAACGACCGAATCAGGGAGCTAACGGTAACCATGTCACTGTGATCTAAAGGTTAAAGAGGCTACAGCCATGCTAGCAGCTCTGTGAGGCTGTACTGACAGAGGGTGTTTTGAGCTAAATGCTAACATCAGCGTGCTAACATGTTCACACTGACAATGTTAGCATGTTCATGTTTAGCAGGTACAATGTTTATCATGTTCACCATCTTAGTTTTTGCTAATTAGCTAGTTAGCAGTAAACACAGAGTGCAGCTGAGGCTGATGGGAATGTCTTTAGTTCTGCAGGTATTTGGTCATAAACCAAAGTGTTGGACACATTAACATGTTGACCTGATGAGGGCGCTAGATGAAAAGTCAGAGGATCACCAAAGTCATTACAGTTCATCTTCAATGTGACTTCACAGTGGTATATCAAAGTAGCCACCAGACAGAGGCAACTAGTCTGCTCTCCAGCCTGAAACCAGAGCTTGAGGAACCCTCCTCTGAATACTTTGATGGATGTTTTTATTCGAGTCTTTTTGTTCAGGTACATTTTGGTTTAAAATCATATGTGGTATTTAATGATTCAGACAGAGACTAGAAATTATTGCAGAAGTTTAGTTAAAAGGTCCTTTGACAAATAATATTAACAATCAATCCTACACGTTAGCTGTTTATCAACTGATGCAAATCAGATTTTAAATGGTCATAAGTTGAATGGGTTAATGAATCCTGACCTGAGAGTCTCCAGTGTACAATGTGGACTCTGTAGTCCAGCACACAGCAGCTTCAGTCCTGAATCCTGCAGGTTGTTGTTACTCAGGTCCAGCTCTCTCAGACTAGAGGACTGGGAGCTGAGAACTGAGGACAGAGCTTCACAGCTTCTCTCTGAGAGGTCACAGCCACTCAGTCTGGAGAGGAAATAATGAACAAGAAGACAAATAACATTTGTGTTAAAATGTTGAGTCTGGACTCTTGGTGACAAAGAATATACAATCTCTTCTCAACACAGGTTAAAGTCCTCGCTGTTTTAATCTAAACATGTTGGAGATGTGCATATAATCATTCCTGAATCAGTAAGAAACAGACATGCAATGATAATAAGATGCATGATATCAAGACATACATGAGGTTCTCCATCTCAGCCAGAATTCATAGTTCATGCTGTACAACATACATATCTGAATTACAACAAAATACACTGGAAATATCTAAGATTTTCTGTGCTGTGAAATTTGAAATCCTAACATGAGAGGAGCAGTTTACATTAAAAGGAGCAGAAATAATTTAAGACAAACTATGACTTGATCTGACCTGAGAGTCTCCAGTGTACAATGTGGACTCTGTAGTCCAGCACACAGCAGCTTCAGTCCTGAATCCTGCAGGTTGTTGTTACTCAGGTCCAGCTCTCTCAGACTAGAGGACTGGGAGCTGAGAACTGAGGACAGAGCTTCACAGCTTCTCTCTGAGAGGTCACAGCCACTCAGTCTGGAGAGGAAATAATGAACAAGAAGACAAATAACATTTGTGTTAAAATGTTGAGTCTGGACTCTTGGTGACAAAGAATATACAATCTCTTCTCAACACAGGTTAAAGTCCTCGCTGTTTTAATCTAAACATGTTGGAGATGTGACATATAATCATTCCTGAATCAGTAAGAAACAGACATGCAATGATAATAAGATGCATGATATCAAGACATACATGAGGTTCTCCATCTCAGCCAGAGTTCATATTTCATGCTGTACAACATACATATCTGAATTACAACAAAATACATTGGAAAAATCTAAGATTTTCTGTGCTGTGAAATTTGAAATCCTAACATGAGGAGCAGTTTACATTAAAAGGAGCAGAAATAATTTAAGACAAACTATGACTTGATCTGACCTGAGAGTCTCCAGTGTACAATGTGGACTCTGTAGTCCAGCACACAGCAGCTTCAGTCCTGAATCCTGCAGGGTGTTGTTACTCAGGTCCAGCTCTCTCAGACTAGAGGACTGGGAGCTGAGAACTGAGGACAGAGCTTCACAGCTTCTCTCTGAGAGGTCACAGCCACTCAGTCTGGAGAGGAAATAATGAACAAGAAGACAAATAACATTTGTGTTAAAATGTTAAGTCTGGACTCTTGGTGACAAAGAATATACAATCTCTTCTCAACACAGGTTAAAGTCCTCGCTGTTTTAACAACAGTAAAGTTAGAAGTTATTTATATATATTTATATATTTCATCTCTCGTGTTGAAAGACAGCAGAGTATTTATTTATGAATAAATCCCACTTACAGAGCTTTCTTGGAGGCTTTGACCACTGGCAGCAGCTTCAGAAGAGCCTCCTCTGAAGCAGAGTATTTCTTCAGGTCAAACACTTCCAGATCATTTTCTGATGACAGTAAGATGAAGACCAGAGCTGACCACTGAGCAGGAGAGAGTTCATCTGTGGAGAGACTTCCTGAACTCAGGGACTGTTGGATCTCCTCCACTAGAGAACTGTCATTCAGTTCATTCAGACAGTGGAACAGATTGATGCTTTTCTCTGCAGAGGGAGTCTCTTCGATCTTCTTCTTGATGTACTCGACCGTTACCTGACTGGCTTTTGAGCCACTTCCTGTCTGTGTCAGCAGGCCTCGTAGGAGAGTCTGATTGGTCTGTAGTGAAAGACCCAGGAGGAAGCGGAGGAACAAGTCCAGGTGTCCATTTGGACTCTGTAAGGCCTCTTCCACAGCACTCTGATGGAGATGTGTTACTTTAGATTTCCCTCTAAATACTTTAGACATCTGGGAGGTTGGATGTTTTTCTGACAGCAGATTGACACCAGACTTGATGAAGGTCAGTTGGACATGAAGAGCAGCCAGAAACTCCTGAACGCTCAGATGGACGAAGCAGAACACCATGTCCTGGTACAGTCCTCTTTCCTCTTTAAAGATCTGTGTGAACACTCCCGAGTACACTGAGGCTGCTCTGATATCGATGCCACACTCTGTCAGGTCTGATTCATAGAAGATCAGGTTGCCTTTCTGCAGCTGCTCCAAAGCCAGTTTTCCCAGAGACACAATCATCTTCCTGCTCTCTGGACTCCAGTGTGGATCTGTCTCAGCTCCTCCATCATACTTGATGCTCTTCAGTTTGGACTGAACCACCAGGAAGTGGATGTACATCTCAGTCAGGGTCTTGGGCAGCTCTCCTCCCTCTCTGGTCTTCAACACATCCTCCAGAACTGTAGCAGTGATCCAGCAGAAGACTGGGATGTGGCACATGATGTGGAGGCTTCGTGATGTCTTGATGTGGGAGATGATCCTGCTGGCCTGCTTCTTTTTTATGAATCTCTTCCTGAAGTACTCCTCCTTCTGTGGGTCAGTGAACCCTCTGACCTCTGTCACCATGTCAACACACTCAGGAGGGATCTGATTGGCTGCTGCAGGTCGTGTGGTTATCCAGAGGCGAGCAGAGGGCAGCAGGTTCCCCCTGATGAGGTTTGTCAGCAGCACATCCACTGAGGTGGACTCTTTAGCATCAGTCAGGATTTTAGTGTTGTGGAAGTCCAGAGGAAGTCGACACTCATCCAGACCGTCAAAGATGAACACAACCTGGAACTCTTCAAACCTGCAGATTCCTGCTTCTTTGGTTTCAGTAAAGAAGTGATGAACAAGTTCCACCAAGCTGTACTTTTTCTCTTTCAGCACATTCAGCTCTCTGAAAGTGAATGGAAATGTGAACTGTATGTCCTGGTTGTCTTTGTCTTCAGCCCAGTCCAGAGTGAACTTCTGTGTTAAGACTGTTTTCCCAATGCCAGCCACTCCCTTTGTCATCACTGTTCTGATTGGTTCATCTCTTCCAGGTGGGGGTTTAAAGATGTCTTCTTGTCTGATGGTTGTTTCTGGTCTGTCTGGTTTCCTGGATGCTGCTTCAATCTGTCTGACCTCATGTTCATCATTGACCCCTCCAGCCCCCCCCTCTGTGATGTAGAGCTCTGTGTAGATCTGATTCAGAAGGGTTGGGTTTCCTGCTTTAGCAATCCCCTCAAACACACACTGGAACTTCTTCTTCAGGTTAGATTTGAGTTTACGCTGACAAACTCCAGAATGACTTCCTGAATGAACACACAACAAAGAAGATCAATAACTGATTTATAAAGAAAATATGACAATTTAATTCCTCTAAAGGATGCATATCAACATATTTTGGTCTCTTGAGACATTTATCCAGCATGTTAACTTATTCATTCAGTTTATTCACAAAACAAATAAAATACAAATGCAATCATACAAGACTTAATAAGGATATGTGAAATGGGACACCCTGATGTAATATCTGCAGCTTGAGAACAGGGGCCCACACACTAAGCTGATAGTATTTAAAATATGTTTTCTAACACATTTTCTAAAATTTCACCCTAGCCTAATCCTAACCTAAGAAACTACTAGACATTTATTTCATCAGTCTAAACATTGGTTAGATAGGTAAGATGTAATAAATAAAGACATATGGCAAATCAAAAATAATAATACAATTTAGATGGATTTCAGAAGAGAATAATTAGTTTAGAAGTCCCCAGCCGTTTAGGATATTAGCTTTAACATATTTTAGTAGTAACTGTCCTGGAGCATATATACAGCATTGTACATTATACAAGCATTGTGAAAGATGTTACATTCAGTAAGCTTTAGAAGACTGTAGCTGTAGAAAAGAGGGTCAGTGGGAGCATTCACCTTGGACCGTGATAAGGCACGTATGACTTTCTTCTGAAGAATGTGTAGTTTTTTAATATAACTAGGAAAGGTATTGCACCATATAACATTACAATAATTTATATGAGGCTCACAAAAACACAGATACAAGGTTAAAAGTGCTTTAAGTAGAAGAACGTGCCTCAACTTGAAAAATAAGCCAACATATTTGGACAGTTTTCACCTAAGTTCATTAATGTGGCCCTTAAAGTTTAAGAATTCATCAATATGTCCCCCCAGGAATTTGGTGGACTTCACTCTCTCAATAACCTGACTGTTTATTCTGATACAAACATGTTCAACATTATTTTGATTTGGAGCGAACAACAATAAAGTTTGTCCTGCTTGTATTTAAGGATAATTTATTGCATTTAAACCATGTATCCACCTTAATCAGATCCTCATTTAGATAGTATTGAAGATCATTTACATTTTTGTGTGATAAGAATAAATTTGTATCATCAGCAAATAATACTTTGAGTAGAATGCTAGAGGAATTCACAAAATCATTAATATACAGTATGAAGAGGAGCAGCCCTAAAATGGATCCCTGGAAAACCCCATATCTGTTTTATTTAAAGACTTGTGACCATTAACATGTACATATTTCTCCCTCCCATACATACAGCTTCTGAACCAACTGAGCGCTGAGCCTCTGACACCATAATGTTGTAGTTTGCTTAGAAGAATGTCAAAGTCAATAGTGTCAAACGCTTTTGACAAATCAAGGAAAATTCCAATGACGCAGTTGCCTTAATCAATAATATCAATGATTTTTTCGATGAGATCAAGAATCGCCATAGAGGTGGTGCTCTTTTCTGTAAAGCCATACTGTGATGGGACAAGGATATTTGATTTATCCAAGTAATCACTAAGTCTTCTATACACAATGTTCTCTAATACTTTGGAGAGAGTAGGCAGAATAGATATAGGTCGGTAGTTGTGCTTATCATTTTTGTCACCAGATTTAAAGATTCTAGCAATCTTTGTTGTTTTAGGCACAACTCCATAAAGTAGAGAGAGAGATTAACAGAGTAAACAAGAGGCTCCACAATTTCATAACAGATATTGTCTAAAAGTAGCAGCCTCTGGTTGACTAATTTTGCTAGAGAGATTTTTTGCTACGGAGATAAAATGATTGTTGAAATTATTAGAAAGATCAGTATTGTCCAAATCTTCGCTGGCGTTTCTGGCATTCAGTTTGATGCTGGTGTCAGGAAGCACAGTGGTTTTGTGACCCCGGCTGAGGACTTCATTGAGCACCTTCCAGGATTGCTTTTGATCACCCTGAGAAGCTTTAATAAGCTCGGTGTCTCTGCTTACTCATTCGTATTACATGTGTGAGCTTATTTCTGTATTTTGTATATGATTCTTTATTCGCACTACTTGGATTGTTGATATAGCGCTCATAAAGTTTGTTCTTTTTATTGATGGATTTTAAAATACCCCTAGTAAGCCATAATTTTCGACCTGCAGCAGCCCGTTTGATGATCTTTTCAGGTATGGTGCGATCAATGGAGTCAGGTATTTCATCAGTTAGAACATTATATGCTGTGTCTGGATCTTTACAGTTATAGACTCTTTAGAGAAATCCTCTTACTGCTCTGCAGACGGTCAGCCAGCTCCTCCTGCTTCATTCTCCTCAGGAAGTGCAGTGTGATCTTCAGAAATGCCTCTCTGCTGCTCCTCCTCTGCTCTTCATCCTCACCGTCCAACACCTCCTCATCCTCCCTCTGACTCTCTGAGCATTCTGGGTAACCTGGACTCAGATCCTTCTGGATCTTCTTCAGCTCGTTCTTCACAAAAGCGACAATGTTCTCCTCCAGCAGCTGGAACAGAATATTACATGAAGGACACAAACTAAAATCATGGAACCAACCATCAGATCCATGTTGGACAGACGGACAATCCGCTGGTCTAAAAAGTGCAGCGTGGAGATTATTGTGAACACAATAGATGTCAAAGTAGTTGTTGTACAGGTACAGACCATAAATATGGAGTCCAGGTGTGTCTGATGCTGCTGGGCAGACTGACCAATGGGAACCTCTGAGCTCTCCTGGTCCACTCTGTGGAGGAATCATGAAGAATCAGCTCACATTATGTCCGTCCACACAGAGACAAACACAAGCTAAAGGCCCTTTGAGTCAAAGTGTTGATTACAACATTGAATCAGATGGTTTCCCCTGACAAGTGTTGGTAATACTGCTGATCCCACTGTGAATCAACAGTCCAGTCTGCATTACTGTGCAGCTTTCAGTTCACTGTGTTGGTTCACCAGCTGGTCTGGTTTAGTCCCTCCAGCTCTTATTGACTCCTATAATACTGTGGACAGCAACGCACAGCTCACAAGCGATTTCACACCGAACTGTGTGTCGAATGAAAGCTGGAACGAACTTCTCTGGGCTACATGTTAGCAAACAGGCAGGTGTGGTTCACAGAAGGTGGTGTGGCTGTTTCTTTTATACTTGTTCAACACGTTTTGAGCGTCGGTAGAGGTGAACACTGTCTCCTCTCTGAGCTTCTGCAGCCTGTAGTTAGCCTTCGTTAGCAGCTAGCATCTGTTAGCCTCAATAAAATCACTGTTTTCAGATGGGAGAATATAAATGTATGTGAAGAAGAACGATGGTGAAAATAAACAGGTTTAATAAAACTTCTCTGGATAAATAACAGTTAAAACATGAATCAGTCAGATTTTAATGTTATTAACAGCTGACCTCTTTGTAGCAGAGAGTTGTTGTCCTTTAAAATTAATGAGGCGAGGATTTGACCGGTCACTCTTAAAAGACACACAGCTGGGTTCAGATCCAGATCCAGATTCAGGAGAGTCAGGTCTCTGGTGGGTCCTGATGGAAAAACTGATCAAATTAACTTATTGTGAACACAACACACACAGAGCTTTGAGTGTGAATAATGATGATGGAGTGATTTGAGTCCTGGACAGTCAGAGATCCTGGTCTCACCTCTGAGCTCTGGTCTGGCTCTCAGGTTCCCCACACAGAGTGGTTTTAGAGGGAGGGACTCCCTCCTCTCTGTCCTCACACTGATTCATGCTGCTGAACTCACACACACTTTGATCTGGAGGAAACACAAATCATTGATCTGCACATCAACTGGAATCCTCCTTTCCATCATTTCTCCTGTAGAAAGATCAGCTGCTCCTCCACTGATTGGCTGCTCCGTCCTGCTTCATCATATCACTGTCAGCTGAATGCAGTCAGACAGCAGTGTGAGGCAGCTGCTCTACTTCTACTATCAGGCCACTAGATGGCGTCAAAGAAGGTTCAATGGTTCCTTCATAATATAATCCCACCACTGTCACCTCCTGACTTTGTCTTTAGCTGCTCTGTACTTTATACTTTTACTTCTACTCTGATTTTAGTTTGTACCTCTAATTATTTCTCTTTTGTTCTGTCGGATCAAATTTAAAGAAAAAAACAAACGACTCGTAAAATTTGACTAAAACTAATTCACATTTTTTGTCAAAAGACCAAACACTGCATAACAGTAATAACTAATTATAAAACACGATCAAGGAGAAAACAAAGCAGCACAGAAGTTAATAACTCGACTAAAAACTTCATTTAGGGGCTGCATTTTATTTTGAAAGGTTGAGGGTATGATCTGCTGAATCTTGTCTTTCAAATGTTGAAAGTCTGAAAACTGGTTCAAAACTCCTGAAAACAACAATCAGGACCAAATATTACAGCTGGTTCCCACTGTGACCCTGAATACAGCACGAGGGACTTTTAACCCTACAAGTTCCCACGCGTCCTGAATGCAGCACGATGACGTACTTTACTGTAAACACCTGAACAGTGACGTGCAGCAGGCCTGTATACAGTATACAACAAGTACTCACTACTATTAATACTACACTGTGGAAATACTCTACTTTAGTACAAGTACAAAAAGTATTCTGAACTAAATGTACTTGTATGTGAAAGTTAAAGTTTCTTCAAGGTGGAGCTCATTTTAATGACTTTATACACTTCTGGATACTTTAATCTATAACATTACTTCAGATTTTACTCAAATATCAAATATTTTGTGTAAAATCTGAACCTGCAAAGTTACTAAAGCTGTCAGATAAATGTAGCGCAGTACAAGTAGAAAGTAGCAGAGGACAGAAATACTCAAAGTACTTCAAGACTGTACTTCAGTACAGTAAATATACTAAATGTTACTTTTCACAATAAAAGACTGACAGTCTCAATAAAGCCCTTCCAGAAAACATTAAAACATTCATTTAAAGGAAATCTCTTTGATTCTGATTATTGATCCCGTTTAAGTTCAAACTGACATAAAGACACACCTGTTCCAGGTGTTCCTGTTCCAGGAGCTCATGTAGTGACGCACTTACAGATTACAGCCTGTTTATTTCATTAAAAACTAAAACTTGTGCTCCTCTTCCTCCTTCACTCTCACCAACATCCACACAACATGGAGGATGTCTTTAATGGCGGCTGCTTCGTCCCGAGTTTCCAGTTAAACTCGGAGTTTTTGGAGAAATGAAGCATCGAGCGGCAGATTTCTGCTGTTTCTAGTGTAACTGAGCTACCGACAGAAAACATTTAAACCTTGTTACATTACCTTCAGCTGGAGCTTCACACGACAAAACTATCTGCGACACAAAGTTCAGAAGTGAAACTAAACTTTAAACAGGAAACACGTGACTGTTGAACATGACGCGTGTCAGGTAACTCCCAGTTATACAACGGAGACACCTGAACTGCTCACGAGAAAGGTGCCGATCGATCAAGAGGTATTGACAAGAGAAATAACTCTCAGTGCTCTTTATTAACAGTGGCTCTGCTGGCTCACTGCACACTGCACACACGACTGGACACGCTGGTCATGAAGAGCTGTGGCGCCCTCTGGTGGCACAAACTGTCAACTGCACGATGGTAGTTTGTATTGACTCGGATTAGATGCAGTTTGAAATCAGAGGTTTTCAACAGATAACTCGGTCACATCTGAACTCACAGACATGAAACACACGTTGAATCATTCAGTGTGACTTCCACTTCCCGAGGAGATCGTTATCTCTGATGTCCATCCAGAACAAACGTCCAGAAATCCACTTAGAAACCAGAGAACAAAGAGGCTGCAGAACCTGCCTGAGAATCCTGCTGTTTTTAACTTTTCTTCAGTATCACAGTGATCCAGTGACAGTTGTCTGAACATCCATGGGTCCACTGCAGACAGGAAGTGCTGACAGCTCATTCGGCATACTGTTAATGGTAAAAGTACACAAATACTATCAGCTTCGTGTAGTTAAAGTAGTAGTACAGAAGTACTTCTGGTGGTGAACAGATGAACTGCATGTTGTCAGTTTGATGAACACAGACGACATGAAGTGTTTTTGAAAGATAAAAAGACTTAAATCTTGTTATTAGAATTGTATTGATGACTGCTGTTAACCACACTGATACCAACAGTGACGTGTTCAATACAAACATTCATGCTTCATGTTAATCTGGATGGAGGTGGACTGTTAAAGTGACTCACAGAGAAACTACCATGATCACTGCCCTCCAGTGGTCACTGTCAGTAACTGCTGACAATACTGCTGATATTGATAGAAATAATCAGTGTTTACTGCCCTCCAGTGGTCACACTGAGTCACTACAACACCACGTTACACTGACACACAGGAGTCACACTTATCATCAGGATCAATACACTATATTATAATCATGGTTTTGCAGTAAATTGTCCTGAAGCAGAAGATAAAT
>SEMN01002183.1:0-13578 GCA_005408345.1 Macquaria australasica | reverse complement strand
TTTTCTACAATCCAATTAATCAGCTGATTTAATGCACGCACGCATTCACTGTCACTCCATTCTCTGATTACACACTCCTTTCATACACACACTGCTCTTATACACGACGTCGCATTCACACCCCCCTAGCCGGCGGTCACTGACCTCAGTGACTTTTACTTATAGCCTGTCCGAGCAGTCCTCCTACCTAGGAGCGGTAACCACAGAACTATTACTTTTTTTTTTTTTTACTTTTTACTTTTTCTCTTGCTGCCCGTGCAGACCTCCTAACCTTAGGAGCGGTAGCCACAGCTTTACTCTATTTCTCTTGCTGCCCGTGCAGACCTCCTAACCTTAGGAGCGGTAGCCACAGCTTTAATCTTTTAACAACCTGCCCGTGCAGACCTCCTACCTAGGAGCGGTAGCCACAGGTGTTTTTTCCCATCATCTGACCATGCAGACCCTCAGACGTCTCAGAGGCGGTATCCTCAGATGTGGTTTTCTTATGCTTGCCCGTTCAGACCTGCTTCAAATCATTCAATAAAGTAGCGGTATCCACAAGACTTTAACTCATACTAGTTGCCTACCCGTGCAGACCTTCTCTGATACAGAGAAGCGGTAGCCGCAGGACTTTTCTATATTATATTCTAAGTCTCAGACTATTATACTATAAAATTTTCTTCATCTAACAAGCTATTTATAATATTTTTCAGTATCAGCTAGATCTCCCGATTCTGAAAATATATATATATATTTGTATTTTAGTGCACTTTTTATGCTAAGTTAACAAGCTACCAGGCCAAACTAGCCTGCTAATACTAAGCCTTGCTGGCCTCTGTTCTCCCTAAGCAAAATACAGTCAAAGTCTGGTCAGTCAAGTCAGTCAACACACACACAAATCACATCTGAACTCTTACTTTAAATCTAGGATGTTTGGAGGAGAAGCAACGTATCGTCTGTGACCTGGGCGAGGACACACCGTGCTCAAAACAACAAGTGTATGCAGATTTTTAAAGTGGCTCTGCTTACCTGTAAATTGGGGCGCCCCTGTTGTTAGAGCTGCAGTGACCTCGTCCAAGCCCCAGGCCCCACAGCCTCTCCTGGCTGGCTCGCCAATTTGATGTGGGAGAAAAATCCCAAAGATGGGCCAGATGTTCTCAGGATCTTCCCCACACTATAAGCACTTCAATACTCAAAAATAATTCAACTGAGTCAAAAGAGTTTATTGACTCTTTTGTTTATTCATGTGGTGAATAAAATTTCCCACAAATGGCCAGGGACCGCTGTCGATTTTTGCAGCGCTGCAGGAACGTGGAGCAGACCATCGCCTACTGCCTGCAGCCGCAACATCGCAGCATGGTGTACCGCCGCATCGCCACCATGGGGACAGCTGGTGGACAGACCGAGAGCTACTGACGTCTGTTGGTTCTTTTAAAGGTGGTTGATTTCGGTATGATTTGATGGAATAAAGCACTAACTGGGGAGGTGTTCCTGAACACACGTGTACCTTGTTTTATTTGGAGCTAGAGGTTGTTTATCAACCGGTTATACACAGAAAGAGTCCAAGTCGAATATCACATTTGCTTTATTTTTATATAGAACATGACAATGTTGATATACACAACACGTTATCAGCTAGGGTCACTAACTATTGTCGAAAGTGGTAGAAATTATATAGTACAGGATGGCCTTTGAATATGTCCACACGGCCTCCAGGGTTCCATGTATCCCCTCTTTCAAGGCACGCGTCAGTTCAGTGGAGCATTTCTTATTGACTTTGATGTTAGTTTTGTGTGCCAGGTCCTGATCCACGGTGAAGCTGAAGCATGCTGCATAGTCATCAGGCGTCAAAGGTGGTGGTGGCATAAAAGGTGTAGGTTCATTTACAGCCTTCCTGCATGCGCTTATGTACATGTCACAGGACATATGTACGGCACGTTGCAATTGGTTATATCTAAAGTGCAGGAACGGTGCCCTGTATATCCCACGCAAGGTTTGATGCAGTTTGTTACAACCCAGTGGCGTTGTATTCGTCGCGTATATTGTATGCGTTGTAATTTTCGCTGTGAATGTCAATGTGAACCTCGGGGATCCTCTGTGAGATCGTATCCTTGCCAGGAGCCGGTTGTCAACTTCGCAGTCGGAGACAGCTGAACCCTTGGCGCTTCCGAATACGAAACACACAGTTCCTTTATCGGTACAATCTTTTTGGTTTTCTTCATCCGTTCCCTCACATTGCCTTATGATGAGTTTACAGCCCAGTAGTTTTTTTATATAATTCTTATTAGGTTTTTGACATGCGAAACGGACATATCCCGTAAGAACCATAGTATCCCCGGGTCCTGTTTTCTGTGTCAGGATCGCAAAGCCTGCTGTTGAATTCAGAGCTTTTACCAAAGTCGCCCGCATATCATCGAGGTCATTGGTGGTGGCTCAAAAAGCGTATCCGACCGTAGTCGAAACGTCCAACCTCATAGAAACGTCCAACCCTGCCTCAAAAAGCATATCCGACCGTAGTCGAATACGCCAACCGCGTGGCTATAACCAGTCTGCTGTTGAGATTTAAGCACACCATGTTGCGCTGGGTAACACACAGCTTCAAGTCTACACGGTCAACTTCGGCTGCCACATGGCTTCGATCCGGAGATTGTTTCGCTTCAACTTTCGAATAAAGGACTATGATACTAATGACAAAAACAACTTGCGGACCAAACTCACCAAGGAAACATGTACATTCGCTATAGCGGTGAAGATAGAAAGTGACATTGTTGGGTTTGTCTACAGTAAAATCCAAAGACCTATAACCTCAATACAACTACGCATGGGTGACAAGTGTTCTATCGAACCGATTGAACATGTAATCGTATCGAAGCGCAATATATACTTTGACACGGTATATTAAGCCATGGTGACAAATGGAGGAAATGGACCCTCGGGGTCTCCCGGACCCGCGTGTTGTATGCTCTCCTCTCCTCTCCTCTCATCTCCTCTGCTCTCTCTCCACTCTCTCTCCTCTCCTCTGCTCTCCTCTGATATCTGTCCTCTGCTCTCTCTCCTCTCCTCTGCTCTCTCTCCTCTCCTCTGCTCTCCTCTCCTCTCTCATATCCTCTCGCCTCATCCCCGGCCCTCGAGGTCTCCCGGACCCGCCTCGTACCCGTTTACGGCCAACAATCGGAGGCAGCACAAGGGTTAAGCTTCTCTCACTGAGAAATACATATTATCACAGAAATAGTTACTTTTTCTCTTAGTACTTCACAGAAGCTTGCTTTCAGTGTCATGAGTCACTTTTCAGCTTCTCTCGCTGAGAAAAGTACAGTATGACCAAAAGAGTTAATTTTTCTGTTACTGCTTCACAGAAGCTTGCTTTCAGTGTCATGAGCCACTTTTAAGCTTCTCTTGCTGAGAAAAGTACAGTATGACCAAAACAGTTAATTTTTCTGTTACTGCTTCACAGAAGCTTGCTTTCAGTGTCATGAGTCACTTTTCAGCTTCTCTCGCTGAGAAAAGTACAGTATGACCAAAAGAGTTAATTTTTCTGTTACTGCTTCACAGAAGCTTGCTTTCAGTGTCATGAGCCACTTTTAAGCTTCTCTTGCTGAGAAAAGTACAGTATGACCAAAACAGTTAATTTTTCTGTTACTGCTTCACAGAAGCTTGCTTTCAGTGTCATGAGTCACTTTTAAGCTTATCTCACTGAGAAATACATATCACAGAAATAGTTACTTTTTCTGTTACTGCTTCACAGAAGCTTGCTTTCAGTGTCATGAGTCCCTTTTCAGCTTCTCTTGCTGAGAAAAGCACAGTATGACCAAAATAGCCCGTTTGCCCTGTTACTTGTTCACGGCTGCTTTCCTTTTAGCGGACGGAGTCACTATTGAGCTCCTCTCGCTGAGACAAGCACAGTATGACCAAAACAGCCTGTTGCAGTGTCAGGAGTCATTTTTAAGCTCCTCTCACTGAGAAAAGCACAGTATGACCAAAATAGCCCGTTTGCCCTGTTACTTGTTCACGGCTGCTTTCTTTTTAGCGGACGGAGTGACTTTTGAGCTCCTCTCGCTGAGAAATACACATTATCACAGAAACAGTTACTTTTTCTGTTAGTACTTAACAGATGCTTGCTTTCAGTGTCATGAGTCACTATTGAGCTCCTCTCGCTGAGACAAGCACAGTATGACCAAAACGGCCTGTTGCAGTGTCAGGAGTCATTTTTAAGCTCCTCTCGCTGAGAACAGCACAGTATGACCAACATTGCATGTTTGCCCTGTTACTTGTTCACGGTTGCTTTCCTTTTAGCGGACGGAGTGACTTTTGAGCTCCTCTCGCTGAGAAATACACATTATCACAGAAATAGTTACTATTTCTGTTAGTACTTCACAGATGCTTGCTGTCAGTGTCATGATTCACTATTGAGCTCCTCTCGCTGAGAAATACACATTATCACAGAAATAGTTACTTTTTCTGTTAGTACTTCACAGATGCTTGCTTTCAATGTCAAGAGTCACCATTGAGCTCCTCTCGCTGAGACAAGCACAGTGTGACCAAAACAGCCTGTTGCGGTGTCAGGAGCCACTTTTAAGCTCCTCTCGCTGAGAAAAGCACAGTATGACCAAAACAGCCCGTTTGCCCTGTTACTTGTTCACGGCTGCTTTCCTCAGCGGACGGAGTGACTTTTGAGCTCCTCTGGCTGAGAAAAGCACATTATCACAGAAATAGCTACTTTTTGTGTTAGTACTTCACAGATGCTTGATTTCAATTTCAAGAGTCACCATTGAGCTCCTCTCGCTGAGAAAAGCACAGTATGACTAAAACGGCCTGTTGCGGTGTCAGGAGCCACTTTTAAGCTCCTCTCGCTGAGAAAAGCACAGTATGACCAAAACAGCCCGTTTGCCCTGTTACTTGTTCACGGCTGCTTTCCTCAACGGACGGAGTGACTTTTGAGCTCCTCTCGCTGAGAAATACACATTATCACAGAAATAGCTACTTTTTCTGTTAGTACTTCACAGATGCTTGCTTTCAATGTCAAGAGTCACCATTGAGCTCCTCTCGCTGAGACAAGCACAGTATGACCAAAACGGCTTGTTGCGGTGTCAGGAGCCACTTTTAAGCTCCTCTCGCTGAGAAAAGCACAGTATGACCAAAACAGCCCGTTTGCCCTGTTACTTGTTCACGGCTGCCTTCCTCTCAGCGGACGGAGTGACTTTTGAGCTCCTCTCGCTGGAGAGAAATACACATTATCACAGAAATAGCTACTTTTTCTGTTAGTACTTGCCAGATGTTGTTTTCAATGTGAAGAGTCACCATTGAGCTCCTCTCGCTAAGAAATACACATTATCACAGAAATAGCTACTTTTTCTGTTAGTACTTCACAGATGCTTGCTTTCAATGTCAAGAGTCTCCATTGAGCTCCTCTCGCTGAGACAAGCACAGTATGACCAAAACGGCCTGTTGCGGTGTCAGGAGCCATTTTAAAGCTCCTCTCGCTGAGAAAAGCACAGTATGACCAAAACAGCCCGTTTGCCCTGTTACTTGTTCACGGCTGCTTTCCTCAGCGGACGGAGTGACTTTTGAGCTCCTCTGGCTGAGAAATACACATCACAGAAATAGCTACTTTTTGTGTTAGTACTTCACAGATGCTTGCTTTCAATTTCAAGAGTCACCATTGAGCTCCTCTCGCTAAGACAAGCACAGTATGACCAAAACGGCCTGTTGCGGTGTCAGGAGCCACTTTTAAGCTCCTCTCGCTGAGAAAAGCACAGTATGACCAAAACAGCCCGTTTGCCCTGTTACTTGTTCACGGCTGCTTTCCTCAGCGACGGAGTGACTTTTGAGCTCCTCTCGCTGAGAAATACACATTATCACAGAAATAGCTACTTTTTCTGTTAGTACTTCACAGATGCTTGCTTTCAATGTCAAGAGTCACCATTGAGCTCCTCTCGCTGAGACAAGCACAGTATGACCAAAACGGCCTGTTGCGGTGTCAGGAGCCATTTTTAAGCTCCTCTCGCTGAGAAAAGCACAGTATGATCAAAACAGCCCGTTTGCCCTGTTACTTGTTCACGGCTGCTTTCCTCAGCGGACGGAGTGACTTTTGAGCTCCTCTCGCTGAGAAATACACATTATCAAAGAAATAGCTACTTTTTCTGTTAGTACTTCACAGATGCTTGCTTTCAATATCAAGAGTCACCATTGAGCTCCTCTCGCTGAGACAAGCACAGTATGACCAAAACGGCCTGTTGCGGTGTCAGGAGCCATTTTTAAGCTCCTCTCGCTGAGAAAGGCACAGTATGACCAAAACAGCCCGTTTGCCCTGTTACTTGTTCACGGCTGCCTTCCTCTCAGCGGACGGAGTGACTTTTGAGCTCCTCTCGCTGAGAAAAGCACAGTATGACCAAAACAGCCCGTTTGCCCTGTTACTTGTTCACGGCTGCCTTCCTCTCAGCGGACGGAGTGACTTTTGAGCTCCTCTCGCTGAGAAATACACATTATCACAGAAATAGCTACTTTTTGTGTTAGTACTTCACAGATGCTTGCTTTCAATTTCAAGAGTCACCATTGAGCTCCTCTCGCTGAGAAAAGCACAGTATGACTAAAACGGCCTGTTGCGGTGTCAGGAGCCACTTTTAAGCTCCTCTCGCTGAGAAAAGCACAGTATGACCAAAACAGCCCGTTTGCCCTGTTACTTGTTCACGGCTGCTTTCCTCAGCGGACGGAGTGACTTTTGAGCTCCTCTGGCTGAGAAATACACATTATCACAGAAATAGCTACTTTTTGTGTTAGTACTTCACAGATGCTTGCTTTCAATTTCAAGAGTCACCATTGAGCTCCTCTCGCTGAGACAAGCACAGTATGACTAAAACGGCCTTTTGCGGTGTCAGGAGCTACTTTTAAGCTCCTCTCGCTGAGAAAAGCACAGTATGACCAAAACAGCCCGTTTGCCCTGTTACTTGTTCACGCTGCTTTCCTCAGCGGACGGAGTGACTTTTGAGCTCCTCTCGCTGAGAAAAGCACAGTATCACAGAAATAGCTACTTTTTGTGTTAGTACTTCACAGATGCTTGCTTTCACTCAAGAGTCACCATTGAGCTCCTCTCGCTGAGACAAGCACAGTATGACTAAAACGGCCTGTTGCGGTGTCAGGAGCCACTTTTAAGCTCCTCTCGCTGAGAAAAGCACAGTATGACCAAAACGGCCTGTTGCGGTGTCAGGAGCCACTTTTAAGCTCCTCTCGCTGAGAAAAGCACAGTATGACCAAAACAGCCCGTTTGCCCTGTTACTTGTTCACGGCTGCTTTCCCTCAGCGGACGGAGTGACTTTTGAGCTCCTCTGGCTGAGAAATACACATTATCACAGAAATAGCTACTTTTTGTGTTAGTACTTCACAGATGCTTGCTTTTAATTTCAAGAGTCACCATTGAGCTCCTCTCGCTGAGACAAGCACAGTATGACTAAAACGGCCTGTTGCGGTGTCAGGAGCCACTTTTAAGCTCCTCTCGCTGAGAAAAGCACAGTATGACTAAAACGGCCTGTTGCGGTGTCAGGAGCCACTTTTAAGCTACTCTCGCTGAGAAAAGCACAGTATGACCAAAACAGCCCGTTTGCCCTGTTACTTGTTCACGGCTGCTTTCCTCAGCGGACGGAGTGACTTTGAGCTCCTCTGGCTGAGAAATACACATTATCACAGAAATAGCTACTTTTTGTGTTAGTACTTCACAGATGCTTGCTTTCAATTTCAAGAGTCACCATTGAGCTCCTCTCGCTGAGACAAGCACAGTATGAGTAAAACAGCCTGATGAGGTGTCAGGAGCCACTTTTAAGCTCCTCTCGCTGAGAAAAGCACAGTATGACTAAAACGGCCTGTTGCGGTGTCAGGAGCCAATTTTAAGCTCCTCTCGCTGAGAAAAGCACAATATGACCAAAACAGCCCGTTTGCCCTGTTACTTGTTCACGGCTGCTTTCCTCAGCGGACGGAGTGACTTTTGAGCTCCTCTGGTTGAGAAATACACATTATCACATAAATAGCTACTTTTTGTGTTAGTACTTCACAGATGCTTGCTTTCAATTTCAAGAGTCACCATTGAGCTCCTCTCGCTGAGACAAGCACAGCATGACTAAAACGGCCTGTTGCGGTGTCAGGAGCCACTTTTAAGCTCCTCTCGCTGAGAAAAGCACAGTATCACAGAAATAGCTACTTTTTGTGTTAGTACTTCACAGATGCTTGCTTTCAATTTCAAGAGTCACCATTGAGCTCCTCTCGCTGAGACAAGCACAGTATGACTAAAACGGCCTGTTGCGGTGTCAGGAGCCACTTTTAAGCTCCTCTCGCTGAGAAAAGCACAGTATGACCAAAACAGCCCGTTTGCCCTGTTACTTGTTCACGGCTGCTTTCCTCAGCGGACGGAGTGACTTTTGAGCTCCTCTGGCTGAGAAATACACATTATCACAGAAATAGCTACTTTTTGTGTTAGTACTTCACAGATGCTTGCTTTCAATTTCAAGAGTCACCATTGAGCTCCTCTCGCTGAGACAAGCACAGTATGACCAAAACGGCCTGTTGCGGTGTCAGGAGCCACTTTTAAGCTCCTCTCGCTGAGAAAAGCACAGTATGACTAAAACGGCCTGTTGCGGTGTCAGGAGCCACTTTTAAGCTCCTCTCGCTGAGAAAAGCACAGTATGACCAAAACAGCCCGTTTGCCCTGTTACTTGTTCACGGCTGCTTTCCTCAGCGGACGGAGTGACTTTTGAGCTCCTCTGGCTGAGAAATACACATTATCACAGAAATAGCTACTTTTTGTGTTAGTACTTCACAGATGCTTGCTTTCAATTTCAAGAGTCACCATTGAGCTCCTCTCGCTGAGACAAGCACAGTATGACTAAAACGGCCTGTTGCGGTGTCAGGAGCCACTTTTAAGCTCCTCTCGCTGAGAAAAGCACAGTATGACTAAAACGGCCTGTTGCGGTGTCAGGAGCCACTTTTAAGCTCCTCTCGCTGAGAAAAGCACAGTATGACCAAAACAGCCCGTTTGCCCTGTTACTTGTTCACGGCTGCTTTCCTCAGCGGACGGAGTGACTTTTGAGCTCCTCTGGCTGAGAAATACACATTATCACAGAAATAGCTACTTTTTGTGTTAGTACTTCACAGATGCTTGCTTTCAATTTCAAGAGTCACCATTGAGCTCCTCTCGCTGAGACAAGCACAGTATGACTAAAACGGCCTGTTGCGGTGTCAGGAGCCACTTTAAGCTCCTCTCGCTGAGAAAAGCACAGTATGACTAAAACGGCCTGTTGCGGTGTCAGGAGCCACTTTTAAGCTCCTCTCGCTGAGAAAAGCACAGTATGACCAAAACAGCCCGTTTGCCCTGTTACTTGTTCACGGCTGCTTTCCTCAGCGGACGGAGTGACTTTTGAGCTCCTCCGGCTGAGAAATACACATTATCACAGAAATAGCTACTTTTTGTGTTAGTACTTCACAGATGCTTGCTTTCAATTTCAAGAGTCACCATTGAGCTCCTCTCGCTGAGACAAGCACAATATGACCAAAACGGCCTGTTGCGGTGTCAGGAGCCACTTTTAAGCTCCTCTCGCTGAGAAAAGAACAGTATGACTAAAACAGCCTGTTGTGGTGTCAGGAGCCACTTTTAAGCTCCTCTCGCTGAGAAAAGCACAGTATGACTAAACGGCCTGTTGCGGTGTCAGGAGCCACTTTTAAGCTCCTCTCGCTGAGAAAAGCACAGTATGACCAAAACAGCCCGTTTGCCCTGTTACTTGTTCACGGCTGCTTTCCTCAGCGGACGGAGTGACTTTTGAGCTCCTCTGGCTGAGAAATACACATTATCACAGAAATAGCTACTTTTTGTGTTAGTACTTCACAGATGCTTGCTTAATCAATGTCAAGAGTCACCATTGAGCTCCTCTCCCTGAGACAAGCACAGTATGACCAAAACGGCCTGTTGCGGTGTCAGGAGCCACTTTTAAGCTCCTCTCGCTGAGAAAAGCACAGTATGACCAAAACAGCCCGTTTGCCCTGTTACTTGTTCACTGCTGCTTTCCTCAGCTGACGGAGTGACTTTTGAGCTCCTCTGGCTGAGAAATACACATTATCACAGAAATAGATACTTTTTGTGTTAGTACTTCACTGATGCTTGCTTTCACTTTCAAGAGTCACCATTGAGCTCCTCTCGCTGAGACAAGCACAGTATGACTAAAACGGCCTGTTGCGGTGTCAGGAGACACTTTTAAGCTCCTCTCGCTGAGAAAAGCACAGTATCACAGAAATAGCTACTTTTTGTGTTAGTACTTCACAGATGCTTGCTTTCAATTTCAAGAGTCACCATTGAGCTCCTCTCGCTGAGACAAGCACAGTATGACTAAACGGCCTGTTGCGGTGTCAGGAGCCACTTTTAAGCTCCTCTCGCTGAGAAAAGCACAGTATGACCAAAACAGCCCGTTTGCCCTGTTACTTGTTCACGGCTGCTTTCCTCAGCGGACGGAGTGACTTTTGAGCTCCTCTGGCTGAGAAATTAACATTATCACAGAAATAGCTACTTTTTGTGTTAGTACTTCACAGATGCTTGCTTTCAATTTCAAGAGTCACCATTGAGCTCCTCTCGCTGAGACAAGCACAGTATGACTAAAACGGCCTGTTGCGGTGTCAGGAGCCACTTTTAAGCTCCTCTCGCTGAGAAAAGCACAGTATAACTAAAACGGCCTGTTGCGGTGTCAGGAGCCACTTTTAAGCTCCTCTCGCTGAGAAAAGCACAGTATGACCAAAACAGCCCGTTTGCCCTGTTACTCTTTCACGGCTGCTTTCATCAGCGGACGGAGTGACTTTTGAGCTCCTCTGGCTGAGAAATACACATTATCACAGAAATAGCTACTTTTTGTGTTAGTACTTCACAGATGCTTGCTTTCAGTTTCAAGAGTCACCATTGAGCTCCTCTCGCTGAGACAAGCACAGTATGACCAAAACGGCCTGTTGCGGTGTCAGGAGCCACTTTAAGCTCCTCTCGCTGAGAAAAGCACAGTATGACTAAAACGGCCTGTTGCGGTGTCAGGAGCCACTTTTAAAGCTCCTCTCGCTGAGAAAAGCACAGTATGACTAAAACGGCCTGTTGCGGTGTCAGGAGCCACTTTTAAGCTCCTCTCGCTGAGAAAAGCACAGTATGACCAAAACAGCCCGTTTGCCCTGTTACTTGTTCCCGGCTGCTTTCCTCAGCGGACGGAGTGACTTGTGAGCTCCTCTGGCTGAGAAATACACATTATCACAGAAATAGCTACTTTTTGTGTTAGTACTTCACAGATGCTTGCTTTCAATTTCAAGAGTCACCATTGGGCTCCTCTCGCTGAGACAAGCACAGTATGACTAAAACGGCCTGTTGCGGTGTCAGGAGCCACTTTTAAGCTCCTCTCGCTGAGAAAAGCACAATATGACTAAAACGGCCTGTTGCGGTGTCAGGAGCCACTTTTAAGCTCCTCTCGCTGAGAAAAGCACAGTATGACCAAAACAGCCCGTTTGCCCTGTTACTTGTTCACGGCTGCTTTCCTCAGCGGACGGAGTGACTTTTGAGCTCCTCTGGCTGAGAAATACACATTATCACAGAAATAGCTACTTTTTGTGTTAGTACTTCACAGATGCTTGCTTTCAATGTCAAGAGTCCCCATTGAGCTCCTCTCGCTGAGACAAGCACAGTATGACCAAAACGGCCTGTTGCGGTGTCAGGAGCCACTTTTAAGCTCCTCTCGCTGAGAAAAGCACAGTATGACCTAAACAGCCAATTTGCCCTGTTACTTGTTCACGGCTGCTTTCCTCAGCGGACGGAGTGACTTTTGAGCTCCTCTCGCTGAGAAATTTACATTATCACAGAAATAACTACTTTTTCTGTTAGTACTTCACAGATGCTTGCTTTCAATTTCAAGAGTCACCATTGAGCTCCTCTCGCTGAGACAAGCACAGTATGACTAAAACGGCCTGTTGCGGTGTCAGGAGCCACTTTTAAGCTCCTCTGGCTGAGAAAAGCACAGTATGACCAAAACAGCCCGTTTGCCCTGTTACTTGTTCACGGCTGCTTTCCTCAGCGGACGGAGTTACTTTTGAGCTCCTCTGCTGAGAAATACAATATCACAGAAATACAACTACTTTTTTCTGTTAGTATACAGATGCGCTTTCAATGTCCATGAGGTCACCATTGAAGCTCCCTCTAAGCTGGGGCAAGCACAGTGCTATTACGGCGGCCTGCGGTGTCGGGAGCCACTTTTAGCTCTCTCGCTGAGAAAAGCACAGTATGACCAAAGCAACCTGTTGCGATATTAAGGCCACTTTTAAGCTTCCTCTGCGCTGAGAAAAGCACAATTATGACCAAACAGCCCGTTTGCCTGTTACTTGTTCGCGGCTGGACATGGGTGGAGTTGGGCGGAATATATGGGTAGGTACGTCGCGAGATGAGCAGCAGCGCGTTTGCGGTTGCGGGATTGGCGCGGCGGTGATGGGGTTAGCAGATTTGACCAATAGCAGAGCGGGACCGAGGCACGATATGATAGCGACCTGTTGCGATTGTCCAGGAGCCACTTTTAAACTCCTCTCGCTGAGACAAAGCACAGTATGACCAAAGCGGCCTGTTCGCGGTGTCGGGGAGCCACTTTTAAGCTCTCTGGCTGAGAAAAGCACAGTATGACCAAAAGCGGCCTGTTATCGAGGGTGTCAGGGAGCCACTTTAGCTCCTCTGCAGCTGAGAAAACACAGGCCTTGACCAAAACAGCTACGTTTGCCCTGTTACTTGTTCACGGCTGCCTTCCTCTCAGCGGACGGAGTGACTTTTGAGCTCCTCTCGCTGAGAAATACACATTATCACAGAAATAGCTACTTTTTCTGTTAGTACTTCACAGATGCTTGCTTTCAATGTCAAGAGTCACCATTGAGCTCCTCTCGCTGAGACAAGCACAGTATGACCAAAAGCGGCCTGTTGCGGTGTCAGGAGCCATTTTAAAGCTCCTCCCGCTGAGAAAAGCGCAGTATGACCAAAACGGCCTGTTGCGGTGTCAGGAGCCACTTTTAAGCTCCTCTCGCTGAGAAAAGCACAGTATGACCAAAACAGCCCGTTTGCCTGTTACTTGTTCACGGCTGCTTTCCTCAGCGGACGGAGTGACTTTTGAGCTCCTCTGGCTGAGAAATACGCATTATCACAGAAATAGCTACTTTTTGTGTTAGTACTTCACAGATGCTTGCTTTCAATTTCAAGAGTCACCATTGAGCTCCTCTCGCTGAGACAAGCACAGTATGACTAAAACTCCTGTTGCGGTGTCAGGAGCCACTTTTAAGCTCCTCTCGCTGAGAAAAGCACAGTATGACCAAAACGGCGCGTTTGCCCTGTTACTTGTTCACGGCTGCTTTCCTCAGCGGACGGAGTGACTTTTGAGCTCCTCTCGCTGAGAAATACACATTATCACAGAAATAGCTACTTTTTCTGTTAGTACTTCACAGATGCTTGCTTTCAATGTCAGGAGTCACCATTGAGCTCCTCTCGCTGAGACAAGCACAGTATGACCAAAAGCGGCCTGTTGCGGTGTCAGGAGCCATTTTAAAGCTCCTCCCGCTGAGAAAAGCACA
>SEMN01002182.1:0-13603 GCA_005408345.1 Macquaria australasica | reverse complement strand
GGAGGATTCATAACTGAACAGAGGATTGATCTGAATGTTATCTCTGACAGAAAGACACAATGCAATTTCTGCCTGTGTTAGACCTTGATTGAAGTACAGTCTGATGTGTTGATCAGTAATGGGTAGGCCTACTCCTTGGTCTGACATTTGCAGTTTAACTCAGTTGCCATCAAGACGTCATCTAAGTATGCTGGCATGGCACTCCTGATCACTGATTAACAATAAGAGGAAACGGCCTTTATTTTTCTCGTGGTAACGGAATAATTAACTCATTATCTCGAGATAACAAAGCCCATTATCTCGAGATAACGGCATTAAAAAAATAATTGCAAGCACGGCCGTTCCCGGCTTCCGTACAATTCTAATACAATAAGTACAACAGTGTTCTAAGCAACTTATTGTGAATTTATAGTTGGGTAATCATAGGCAAAGGGTGAACACACATACACATACACATTATATATATATTCTCCTCCACTCTCTCCATCCTCCTCCTCTCCTCTCTGCTCCCCATATATATTCTCTATCACTGCTCCCCTATATATATATATATATACATACATATATATGTATATATATATATGTGCTGTATAGGCAGCAGGGGAAAGGACCCAAACGCAGACAAAGGCAGGAGTAGTGCAGCAAGACGATTTATTAAAGCAGCAAAAACTTACAGAAACTCGGGAAACTACACACAGGGAAACATCAGGAACGCGACAAGGAGAGACAACCAACAATGAACTGACAAGAGAACAAAGGAAGGGCACCGGTATAAATAGGGGAGTGGCCAACGAGGGAAACAGAAACAGGTGAGAAACAAGACACAGGTGAACCTAATCAAACTGGTGGAAAATGAACAATGACAGGAAGTAAAGGGCACACAAGAATACAAGACCAGGGATTACAAAATAAAACAGGAAACAAAGACCAGAAAACACAGAGTCCAAAGTCCTTAGTGGATCATGACAGGTACCTTTTGGAGTTTTTGACCACAAGTGGCACTATGGAGCAATTCTTTTGCTGCCCTTACCTACAATCCACCCTCCCTTCTGGTTCCACTCCCAATGCCTCCCACCGTATCTTCTTTTTCCCCCCAGCTAGACTTTGTAACTTCCAGCTGTCCCACCACCTGTTTTTTCAACCCTATACCCTCCACACTCCTGAAGTCATAACTCCTGATCTCATATGCTTCCTAACACACCTCCACTTCAACCTACTGTGATCTCAGGACACTTTCCAACTGCATTCAAATCTGCCACTGTCACCTCTTCTGAGAAAAACAACAGTGGACACCTCAGACATCAAAAACTTCCAAATAATCTTTTTCCCCAACCCTGATCTCATCTCATGATGTGCACGTCGTGTGAGTAGTTTTCCATGCAACAGCATGGCAGAGTAAAAGGTGATCTATTTTGACCTCACTCAGACTGTCATCAAGGGGCCTTTCTCAAACCAGACCCTCCCCACTCCCACTCTGTCACGGAGTGTAACTCTGTTTGTAGTACACTCACAGCTGAATGAAGCACCCTTCATTAAGGGGGAGGGTGTAAATACAGCGGCAAGTTTCTGGATGAACTTCCATCTCTACGGTGGAAACAGGGAGATCTTCCAGAAGACGTAGACATTTAAGGCACCTTTTAGTGTTGATGCACCAATGAAAGGTAGGTGCGTCTTTTTTTTGTTGCTAATGCATTTTGTAACAGTTGTATATGCATAGCTAATATTTGTATAGATCCTTATTCTTCTTTAGTAAGTTCTATTAATCATTAGTGTGGTGTAGACTAATAATAAAATTGGGTAGATGTACATTCTTCATTGTAATTTGACTGTAATGTGATAACACTTCTCACATTCTCACCATAGTGATCCTTTTGTACAAATGAAAATGAGCCATTTTTCAGACATGCCATTGTCAAGATCCATTTTTAAAGACCACTTGTTAGTTTTCCTTCTAGCTTTACTATCCACATCAAATTTCCTGGGTTATATTTTCATTTGCTACATTCCACCTGTAACCGGCAATACAATGGGACTGTAACACTGCAAGTAGAGGTAGAGTACTGAAAGCCTGTTGTGCATTATGAGAATATATCTGTAATCATTACATTTATGTACATACATTAATGAATGTTGTCCCCCTGAAACAATAAATATGTGTTTACCTTTTCCTTTATGGCACTAGGTTTGTGGTCAGAAGTATAGTTTAGATAATACAGGTCATGCAACTAATCAGGATATAACAACCAGAGGTTGTAAACATCCTTGTGTCTGGACATATGAGTAGGAGGCCTTCTTAGTTCCTAGTGCAAACAGTGGCATGTTAGAAATCTCACTGCAGCATTTAAGACAGTGGTATGTTCATTCTGTGACAACAAATTTACCACTCCCTGTAAATATATAACACAATCAAATGAAACTTTTCTAGACTAGAGAAGGGTATATTTGATCCCAAATACAACTCAATTCAGTAACGTTTAAGTTGTTAAGTTGTCTATATAGCCGCCATTCCAGATCCTGCTGTAGTGGAGAGGGAGGAAGTGGAGATTGTGTCTGCTGATGGGTTGTTGCACGGCTGTTAGAAAAATTCTGAAACACTGCAAATTTTGGATATCTTTGTCAATCACTTGGATGATAAACATGCTGAATTTGTTGAATTAATCAAAAGTTATCCATCTTTGTTCTCTGATACCCTGTCCCAAACACACCTAATAGAGCATGCCATAGATGTTGAAGATGCTGAACCCATCAAGCAGCACCTTTATTGTGTGCCTGATGAGAAGAAGAGACAATTGAAGTTCAGTATGCTAGACAACGGCATTGCTGAGCCTTGTTCATCTAACTGCCCCCCATATCCGCTTCCTCGGATGGAAGATTGTACTGATCAGGTGAGTTTGGCTTAATTTGTGAGTAAATGCGATCTTCTCAAAGGGTACTGGCAAGTCCCCCTTACCAAAAGGGTAAGATAGCATTCATAACTCCCTCTGGCTTGTACTTGTTTTGTTTCTGGTCTTAGTGGTTGTGTTGTGTATCTGGATGATGTAGTGGTGTATTCTGACACCTGGGAAGTGCATGTCCAGCATATAGGTGCTCTCTTTGAGTGTTTGACGCCAAATGTGAGTTTGCCAAGGCCACTGTGACCTACTTTAGGAAGGTAGTGGACCAAGTCCATCCGGTGCAGGCCAAAGTCATGGCTGTGCATACAGTTTCCTCCACCTACTACCAAGAAAGAGCTGATACGTTTCTTGGGGATGGTAGCCAGCCACGTTCATTTGGTCTTCACATTGTCAAAATGCATTTGAGAGTACAAAAGCATTGTATTCAGCTCCAGTGTTAGCAGCAGGGATTTTCTGGAGGATGCAGCCTGGAAGGAGAATGGTATTGCCTCTGGATTATGGGTAATGCATTAACTACTTGACAAATGATGGAGACAAATTGTTAATCTTATATTAAAGTGTCGTTGTTAGCCATGTTTACTATGTCTAGTTTGTGGTTTTTAAGTAGAACCCTGTTTTTATGGAGGGAGGTGTTACGACCCCTCCCCTTTCTGCCTGCAGTGGTTAGACTGGTCTCTTCCTGCAGGAGCTCGCAGTCAGGGAGTGTCGTTAAGGTGATTGGGTGGCACCTGTGTGGGCCTCCACCAAGGCTATAACTACCAGCCTGGTCTCATTGTCTCTCTTTCTCTCTCTCCTAGGCTCTATGCTGTCCAGGTTTTGGTTTGGTTAAACATTTTGCTGTCTGCAACACTTGCACATGCACACATTCCTCATTTATCCATACATCCCACTCACTACTGATGCCATTACTTCCCCCACCTCATGACCTTTTGTTAATAGTAATGTTTGTTTATTTCTAATAAAATAATGAATTGGCACTTTAACCTGACTTGTCTCCCCTCTTTGTCACATGTGATGAGCCGGTTTGTGTCAGTATATAGTGCATGGAAAAGCATGGAAAACTGCTTTTTTTGGATTGAACAGGGTTCAGAACACAGCTGTAAGGCTGTGATTGGGGGCTATGAGAACATCTCCAATAAATGCTCTGTAAGGAGAAGCTGGTGAGTTACCATTATATCTTAGACAAGATAAATTATCACTAGCATATTGGGTCAGACCGAAAGGATGTGGAAAGGAAAACTCCACCAAGTGAATGTTGGGAATACACACATTTTAATGACCAAGGTTTTGGATGGAATAAAGATAGTAGAAAAGCTTGGTTTGAGTTAAATTACAGTCCATCTGTGGTATTAAGTCATGTTTCTCAAGGGACTGATCTCAGATTCACATGTTCACAGCTACTTGTTCCTGTTCCTGTTCCTGTTCAGAAACAGATAACATTCATTATATAGTTAAAGATTATGTAGAAAGACATTTTTATAGATTTATGACAATATTCTACAGATGGCTTTAAGAATCCTGATAATGGGCATGCGGGAATTGGTATATACTGCATATACCCACTTTTAATGTTAATATTTATCATAGACTGAAATTGTCCATATTTTCTGAGGAGATTATTGCAATCATCATCAGATTCAGATGCAGCCCTCAGGGGGTTGTTATCAACACAAACCATTAGAGAAGATCTCTTGGTAGAAATACTCAAAATGCTCTTAAGACTACAAAGGATGGGTATAGAGGTACGGTTTTGTTGGATCCTTGCTCATATGGGTGTTCAAGGAAATGAACAAGCAGATACATTAGCAAAGGAGGCTCTAAAATGTCATGATGATGAAGTGATAAAAGTAGCTTATGGTAGGGGAAGCAAAGTCTCAGAGCAGCCATGATTAACACCTGACAGAAGGAATGCAAATTCAGACAAAAGAAGTCTGTTAATGTCAAGCAGTTTAAAATCGGGTATCATAATCGGAGAGAAGAGGTGATCACATGGCTAAGGATTGGGCACACAGGTTTAAATTCAATGCCATATTTAATGGGAAAAAGTTCTTCAAATCTTTGTCAGTGGTGAAATACTCCAGAAGATGTTGAGCACATTATTATGCACTGTAGTAAATATAATTCAGAGGAAGACACATATAGTACCTGAGGCAGGGAAGGAATGTAGTTTAAAAGCATTATCGAGTATTGGTCAAGGAAACTCAGAAGGGGGTTGATGGGTTATATTATGGAGACAGGATTATGGAATAGGGTGTAATGTTTTTTTCTTTCTTTTTTTATGACCAATCAGTATTCAGGCGATTTAATGTCATGAATCTGCACACTCCGATACAGTAGGTGGCGGTATCCTCCTTTTATGTTGGTGTGCGATCCGCCACAACACAAAGAAGAAGAAGAAGAAGAAGAAGAAGAAGGAAGTCGAATGTAAACATGTCAAGGTCCAAACTCCTCTGAAGTGGTTTGAGGTGAGAGAGTATGATGAATCACAGTTGTTGCAGCTAGCTATCGATGCATTTGTCATATGCGTTGATTGCAGAGATATGTTGGTTGTCAAGCAGTTAACTTATTGTATAGTTAACAGCAGTTAGCAAGCTGACTGAAAGTTTTGTGTGTGTATGGCTGTGTTTACCTGTTACCATAAATATATATGCGTAGATACAGCATTGCTCGCTGCCATGGATGTATAATAATACAGTTAATAATAATAATGTGTTATAATACATCCATGGTCGCCGTAAGTCTATCAGGGCGGGAGGTCTATCCACTGTTAAAATCATCACAACACGCTGAATTTTCAACCGATGTTCAAGCTGTTTGGTTTGTTACAAATGCCATACATGTTTTTATGATACAGCAATAATTCTACTATTAAAAATGCGTTTTTTTCACACCAAAATAGCTATCTTATACTATAATACTATAAACGGTCTAGATCAGCTCTATATGAAAAGTGCCCTAAGATAACTAAAAAAGATAAATAAAATTGAATTGAATTTTGTAGATAGTAACAGTAATATTTCTATATATTTGAGATGAACTTACCCAACGTAATTAGTCTAAGTATATTCTTTTTTCTCACGGCATTGTAAAATGGCTGCCATGATATAATTTTGTTAATAATTTTGGAAAAAAATAAAGAATTCTGACAGGTTTCACAATTGTGTTCTTAATTCATTTAAATTAATTGATTCTTGCAATTTTTGGATTGTATCCACATGGTTGGAATTCACTTATTGTAAGTCGCTTTGGATAAATGCGTCAGCTAAATAAATGTAATGTAAATGATGTCCTGTTCTATACTGCCCTGTTGTGGTTGCTTTAAGGTCCAAGATGACTCAGGTAAGCCATCAGCAGTGGGGAGAGGTGTCTGGCCTGGGCAGTGTGGACCTGTGGGTCCTGCAGTCCTCCCAGCTGCGCGTGGAGGTTATTACCCTGGGTGCCATCATCAGGTCTGTGTGCAGCAGAGGGAAAGATGGTCAGAAGGACGATGTAGTCCTGGGCTACGATGACCTGGAAGGTAGGTTCTTCCACACATGGCAGTAGACTGCTTCAAAAAGTGTCAAAATGAATAAAATTGTTAGATTTCAGAATTAGATAATAATCATAAATGATGTTTGTTGTAGCACTGCATTTGGGCAGAGCAGATTTCTTGGGCCAGGTATTCTAAACAGAGTTTGTGGAAATGTTTTGCTGGGCTACCCCACACATTACACAATTTGAGGGAAAATTTTCTGATCATAGAACTGCAATGTAGAAATGAAATAAGTTATATTAAAGGGATGCTTACATGCGACTTTCATTTAAATAGGAAATGTTTGCATCAATATTCATGGTGAGTGTAAGACGATAGGTAGCTACCAGTCTTTATTTAACCCCAGGTTGTTCTCGTATTTATTATTTTTGCATTTATTAAACAAATTGCAGTGATGATCATATTCAAATCACAGAAATAAGGATTGCTTTGTTAAAAATAAAAAATGTATGACATGGGACTGTTTTTCTGGTAGAGTAGTTTTAGAATTGAGCCGCTGCATTATGTCATACCAGAGCAACAGTGTTTGTTTGGTTGTTTTGAATTTCAGTAAAAACATTTTAGGCAGCTCATGAATGTGCTGAAAAAATGAAACATTTATAATAAAACATTTATAGTAATACTATATGAACTTGCATTTGAATGAACAATAGATGCTTCTGGAAAGAGCTGAGAGAGAGTAAGTGAGGTGAATGTAAGCCAGGCATTACATTGGTGAAGGTGAATAAGAATAACCTGTGTTGTTCTGTGTTGTGTTGTCAGGTTATGTGTCAGATAAGCGGTACCTGGGAGCCACGGTGGGCCGCGTGGCCAACAGGATTGCACAGGGACGCTTTGTAGTGGAGGGAAATGAGTTCCAACTAGATGTCAATAATGGACCTAATGCACTGCATGGAGGGCTGCAAGGCTTCAATAAGGTAAGACTAAGTGAATATGTGTTTGTGTTTCATCAACTTGAATGAGCTTGTTGAAAGCTTATAGCAATTTCTGTAGAACCTGAGTGGAAAAATACCATTTGTTTTCCCTCTTTGTACTTGTTTCTCAGATGTTTTACCACCCAGTTGCAGGTAAATGAGGGTTTGTAAATAAATTCATGAGTTGCTACAGACTCAAAGTATCTTAATTTGACCTAGTATTTCATTAGGTTTGACTGAGACATAGCAGTCTGTTCTAAATGATGTACCTGTTTGTGCTTGTAATTTTCATACCAGTAAGAGTTTTATAATTTTTAAAGCATTATCAATATTGATATTTGAATTTGAAAAATCCAATGACAATATATTGGTCAATATTAATGTTATTAAACACATAACATATAGACAGATTTGTGATAAGGGTTCATGTTGTTATTAAAGAATCGTGAATTAGCCAAGATGGCTAAACTGGCACATTTAGAGAAATGTTGTCCCTGTAAATTTAAACTGTATAAATAAAAAAAATAAATAAGATATCCACCTGATTTGTCCAAGTCAGATAGTTCATATTTATACAAAAATAAATTAGAGTTGTACCACTGAATATATGCAGGTATTGTGCTTCCTGTATTTGTAGTATTTTATTATTATTTTATTAACTGTTATTCATCTCTTGTAACAATGACTACTTCCACTTTATAAACCTATATGTATATTCTGTATAATGATGTATGTATGTATGTGTTTGTCTCTTCAGGCTATCTGGCTTGCTACAGCAGTGGAAGGTGGTGTACAGCTGAGTCTTACTAGTCCAGATGGGGACCAGGGTTATCCAGGGGAGGTTCAGGTCTCTGTCTCCTACACCGTACAGGTAAACACAGCTGATTCATAACTTCACTGCTCTGTAGCTGATCACCCTCGAGGCTTCCCAAACATTTTTCTATTTTTCAATGAGGTTTGCTTTTGGGTGGGATGATCTGGCTGAAGAGTTTTGGCTCATGAATGATTCTATTTGATGAGCCAAACCACCTGTTTGGTCAGCACAGAGCTCTGGAAACCAAACAACCTTGGATGGAAAAAGGTCCCAGATTTGATAGATGTTGAGGACCTCTTTTTCCCAGAAGAAATGTGTCTTATACATTTCAAAATACCATATTGATTTTGTTGTCAGTTGTTTAATTGCTTCACTAAATTTAGAAAACTTTGAGACTTAAAATAAACACAAATATCCACTGTTTTTCAGCCCAGAAATGTAATTGATTTTGCATATAAATAAATGGTTTGTGGATGCCAGTTCAGTAAGATTTGAGTTGTGTTTTCAGGGGAAAACACTAACTGTTGAATACCAAGCACGGTCTACCAAAACCACCCCCATCAATCTCACCAACCACTCCTACTTCAACCTGGCTGGACAGGTAAGGGCTCATGATCAGCTGTATGATCATCCAATATATCAGTGCTGTATTTGTTGTAGAAAAGGTGGAAGAAATACAGGAGGAAAGAGAAATATGAAAGAGGGCCACTGTTTCAATTCACCATTAATTATGATCATCTTTAATGTAGAATGAAGGAGATTTAAGCTGGAGACAGGCAATACAAAAGGAGGAAAAGCTGAGATAGAGGAGGGAATACAAGGGCCACCTTCTTCCATTGCTCCGTGGTCCATTGCCTAATATATCCCACCCACTGCTAGGGGCCATTGTAACGAGATAATCAATGTTCTTCATTTCACCTGTCGGTGTAAGTGTCCTTTAAGTGACCTTTTTAAGGTGCAAATGCACCCCCAGGTAAGTCCCATAAAGCTGAATTACAGATGAAACAGAAATGGCCAAATGCATGGCTAAATCACTAGCAACAGAAGCCTTTTGCTGACAGGCAGAAAGTTAGTTAGAGTTAAAACAGACTACATTGTGTCTGACTCGCAAGATATGTTGCTCAGGACCAAAGTGTTGAATGCATGGATGGATGGATGAATTGGCAGATGAACTGAAAGATCTCTGATGTCATCCCAACACTTTTGTCTCTCTGCTGTGTGTGTGTGTGTGTGTGTGTGTGTGTGTGTGTGTGTGTGTGTGTGTGTGTGTGTGTAGGGTGCAACAGATATCTACGATCATCAAGTGTCCATCTCTGCTCATTCCTACCTGCCTGTGGATGACACATCGATTCCTACAGGTAAAAGATCACACATGTTCTCTCACAACAAAATAAACCCATCAATGGGAAGAGATTTATTTAAATGTAGTGTATTAAGTAAGTAATAAAAATGTCATGGTCCACAAAGGACTCTTGTCTTGTTTCCTGTTTTTATTTTGAAATCCCTGGTCTTGTGTTCGTGTGTGCCCTTTACTTCCTGTCATTGTCTGTTTTCCCGCCAGTGTTGATTAGGTTCACCTGTGTCTCGTTACTCACCTGTTTCTGTTTCCCTAGTCACTCCCTCCCTATATATACGGGTTCCTTTCCTTTGTTCAGTGTTGTGTCATTGACTTGTGATTCCTTGTGGTTTCCTGTGGTTCCTTGATGTGGATATTCCGGATGTTTTTAGTGGTCTCTTTGTGTAGTGTTCCTGGTGTTCCCCTGCGTGTCTTTTCCTGTGGTTTTTCGTGAGTTTATTTTTGGATTAATAAATCTTTGGACTTCTTCTGCCTCCCTGCCTACATCTGTCTGCGTTTGGGTCCTTCCTCTCCCTGCTGCCTTGATGGTACTTCACAACAAAAAAGTTAAAAAAGTAACTCTAATTTATAATTATTTGACAGTATGTGTATGTATGTTATAACTTGGCACAGTAGTAGTACCCTGAACAGAAAGTCAGAATTCAGCATCAGACTGCTTTTGTTTAATTGAAAAAAACAGTCTGATGCACTTTTAATGATGTCAGACAATAATAAAGCATGCGCTCCATGGTGCTTGTAGGTCACGGTGAATCAAGAAAGACATGCAGAATGGTACTAGATTTTCTACATTAGAAACAAAACTACGCCTGTCTTGTTGTGGCCTCATGGCCTCTTTAAATGCATCAACTACAAAACTGATAACAATTAAAAGTTAATGTTTTGCTTTTAAAAATATCATTTCACATGACTTTGGTCCCCCTCTACTACTGGCTACAATGCCCATCCATCCATTAGCTATACTGCTTATCCTTAGAAGGGGGCTGGACATTGGTGTACAGTCAATCACAGGGCTGACACATGAGACAGACAAACATTCACGCTCACACCTACGGGCAATTTAGAATCTTCAACCAACCTAACCTGCATATCTTTGGATGGTGGGATGAAGAGAACCCAGAGAGAACACACGCAACATGCAAACTCCACACAGAATGGACCCAGCCCAAGTCGGACCAAGAACCAAGCACCCTCTTGCTGTGAGGCAACAGTGCTAACCACTGCACCACCGTGCTGCCCAGGGCCACAATGTCATTATGTTTTAATTATTTATTGAACTTTAATAGACTGAGTTTCTCATATCAAAGTGGAAAACTATACAGTGAAGATACAAATGAGCACTATTTGCTCAGCCTGGTATCATTAAATTGTTCTGTCATTGGGTTTCTTAAAATGTGCAAACTAGGGGTGTCCTGGTGGCCCAGCGGTGTGAACTGGCCCGTCTCAGCTTGACTCAAGCTGGCAGATGGCGTTGCCTGCAACTCAGCTTTTCAAGTTGCCAGTGGCCGGTTTTAGAACGTCACCTGTTTCAACAGCCAATCAGCTCGTAGCGAAGTCAGCTGGTCATCTCGACCCGCTCGTTTTATGTTTTTGCCGTTTCATCGATTCTAGAAATGCAACTGTAGCAAGTAACTAACTAGTATCACTATCCTCATTCATATTTTAAGACGCTACAAATTTTATCCACCTACAAAAAAAGCCTGAAAAGCTGCAGATAGAATGGAAGTACAGAGTGTCGTTGCTATGGAAACGATACACAGACTTGTCTAGTGGCATTGGTGTGAACTGGTAGGTTTCAGAACATTGCTGACCAGTGCGTTGCAAGTAGTTGCAAGTTTCAACTCGTCTCATCGCAAATCTTTGGTCTGAACTGGCCCTAAGACTCATGCTATAGAAGTGCAACATTCCAGGCTTGATTCCAGCTGGGAACCTTTGCTGCATGTTGAACCCCTCTACCTAGACATTATGTTTCCTCCCCATCTTTACTTTTTTCCTCCAACAGCATGCTCTAGTCTTTCAGAAGATTGCTCTTTGTCTACTAAACTCTTCGTGTTCTCTGTGCTGCAGACTTCCTGCCTCTGTCTTTGTGTCCCTGTCTCTTCAGTCCTCATTTACTTTGTGTCTATGTTGAATCCATCTTTACTGTGTGGTTTGTAAAGTATAAACTTTAATTATTGTTTCTGTTTGCCATCATGTCACTGTTAACACAGAAGTGTGGAAGCATGAACACTTGTACTTTTGTGTGGGAGTGTTCTATCATGCTCTGTCAGACAAACGTTCTCATTACTCTGCAATTAGCTTTGGTTTCCCCTGGAGACAAAAGAGCTAATGACTATTTATTTATATCACAGAATCTGTGTTAGAATGGAAATCCACCTCAAGGGCTGAATTTAAACAAAAATTAAAAATATAGAATCAATTCTGTGTCATGCCCAGTTAAAGTAGAGGGCTTTATTCAAGTCTTGACAAACTGGTCCTGCCTATTTTTCCAGCCTCTGTGCTTCCTGTTGAATCCCCAACAGGAGGGTAGTTTGAGGGTGAGAGATACGTCAACACTAAGCCAGTTAAATTTAAAAAATGCTTCTCTTTCTTTTCCTTTCAGCCCTCCATTTTTCTAAACCAAAAAACAGAGCTTGTCCGAAGGGGTATAAATCTGATAATGCTGGCTTGGTGTTTTAGTGTGTTCAGGTAAATTCAATTCAATTCAATTCAGTTTTATTTATATAGCGCCATATCATAACAAAGTTATCTCAGGGCACTTTTTCGAATAGAGCAAGTCTAGACCGACTCTTTATATTTACAGAGACCCAACAGTTCCCACCATGAGCAAACACTATGCGACAGTGGCAAGGAAAAACTCCCTTTTAACAGGTAGAAACCTCGAGCAGAACCAGGCTCAAGGTGGGCGGTCATCTGCCTCGACCGGTTGGGTTGAAGGAGGGGGGGGGCAGGAGAGAGAGAGCAGGAGGAAAGAGAACATACAGCAGCACAATACAGTATAGATATGGTAATGGCATTGATGTTAACACCAACGGAAACAACACTAAGAGCAACACTATAATAGCAATACTAATAACAGCAACAACAGCAATAGCAGCAGCGGGTGCAGAGCAGGAGCACGGGGGCAGCAGGCGGCAGCAACCACAGACCCAGACTCTACAGCTCCAGAGGCAGAAATACCTGCAGAAAGCAACAGAAAGGGAGAGAGAGAGAGGAGAGAAAGCACACAACTACGGGAAGAAGTTGAATTAATAACAAGCATTGATGGGATATGAGGGCGTACAGATGGAGAGGAAGAGGAGGAGAAAGGAGCTCAGTGCATCATAGGAAGTCCCCCGGCAGTCTAGGCCTATAGCAGCATAACTAAGGGGGGCTCAGGGGTCACCTGAGTCAGCCCTACTATAAGCTTTATCAAAGAGGAAAGTCTTAAGCCTACTCTTAAATGTGAGGAGGTTGTCTGCCTCCCGTACACAAACTGGGATCTGGTTCCACAGGAGAGGAGCTTGACAGCTGAAGGCTCTGGCTCCCATTCTACTTTTAGAGACTCTAGGAACCACAAGGAACCCTGCATTCTGGGAGCGCAGTGCTCTAGTGGGGTAATAGGGTACTATGAGCTCTTTAAGATATGATGGTGCCTGACCATTTAGGGCTTTGAAGGTGAGGAGAAGGATTTTTAAATTCTATTCTGGATTTTACAGGGAGCCAGTGTAGAGAAGCTAATATTGGAGAAATATGTTCTCTTTTTCTGGTTCTTGTCAGTAAACGTGCCGCAGCATTCTGAATCAGCTGGAGAGACTTAAGGGATTTATTGGGGCAGCCTGATAATAGAGAGTTGCAATAGTCCAGCCTAGATGTAACAAATGCATGGACTAGTTTTTCTGCATCTTTTTGAGATAGGATGTGCCTGATTTTTGCAATGTTACGTAAGTGAAAAAAGGCAGTTCTTGAAGTTTGTTTTATGTGGGAGTTAAGGACATATCTTGATCAAAGATAACTCCAAGATTCCTTACAGTGTCGCTGGAGGCCAGAGGCAATACCATCTAGAAAACTATATCTTTAGATAATGTGTTTCCAGCGAGAATGGTGTTCGAGGCC
>SEMN01002181.1:0-13684 GCA_005408345.1 Macquaria australasica | reverse complement strand
AACAACAAATACAACAAAATGAATAAATATACACTAAGTAACGTGGTATGAGCTGTTACAGAAGCTACTACCAAATATATAACATTAAATACAAATTAAAACAACTGTACCTTAGTCCAGCGACTGCAGACACTGGCCAGGAGCCTCTCGAAGTCTGCCGCTGCCTCGTCGACGGTCCTGCTGGCTGTCAGGTTGTTGCTCGGGGCCAGAAGACAGACTGCCTCAGGTGTCCGCGCCAGAGCAGCATGGTCCACCTCGGCCTTCAGGTCCTTCGCACTGGCCCCCGGCGTCGACATCACGGCAAAGGAAAGTCGGCCCTCCGGCATCTCCACAAATCCATCGGCGACGCTTCGCAGGTGGGAGTCCCCGACAAGCAGAACCAACTGGAACACAGAAAGCATTTGATTTAGAATGAAAATCACTATTTACTCCACAGATCATGCATGTCTTCTTACACTCAAACATAGTCATAATAATAAAATATAATAAAAATAATACCTTCTTATCAGGAGACTCTTCCGGCATGACCAACTTGTGGCTGCTTCCAGTCACTGATGACCTTGGCCATTTCCTCACTGCATGGCGATCGCCCGTACCTATTCAGAAACAAACAACATACCAAGAAAAATGAATAAACCGTTTATAAATACACCACAAAAAACACATGCAGTTTACAATCATGCATCATCAATCATGCAATATACACCATACACATAAAACATTTAAATGTAAAAGTGGGTGGGTACATACCTGCACAACGGTTGATGCTAGGGATCTGAAGATCAACATCCACCCTACGGCGCTGCGCCCTGCTCTGCTTGGCTGCCTCGGAACGACGGTAGGACTTGCCACGGGGCATCTAATATGAAAAGACAAAACATTTTGCACACATGAGTCAAACATGCTACAACATTTGATCCATCAATAATGCTACCATATGTAGTGACAAAACAACCATGTTACATAACAAACTGGTTCTTCAACAACCACAGTACAGATGAAATAAACTTCAAATATATACACAATTGATATAGTCTGTTATACAATACTAATAACATAACATACAAAACTCAATAATTGTACACCTTACCGTAGTAGAGTAGTTGGAAGTGTAGTAGACTTGATAGCTACAAACAGCAGATGTCCAATCTTGAAGTCACCTTTGCAAAACAGAAACAAAAAAATCTTTAGCTTTACAATACCAGATTCTGAAAACATCAGCCACATAAAGGTCAGTTACAAGTACAACCACGTGTGTTTTGGTCAAGTGATTAACATAACCAAAGCAATGGCCATACTCAGGGTGCACATTGAGGACAATGCCAGACAGGCTAATTAACAATACAATGTGAATCCCCCCATCAGTGCCCATTTGGCTAAAGTACAGCAATCAAAATTCCTGTCTACCTTGGTGAGTGGTGAGCAATCAATATGGGGAGTGTCTGGTAAATTGACCTCGTGATCACTGAATATTGATCACGCTTACTGCACGTGACTCACGTGTTTTGTATTTGTTTGTTTAATCATTTCAAGTTACGTTATGACCGCCCTCCTGTACTTTGCCGGCTTATGATTTTGAGTTACATTCAACAATTTTTAACTTTTAAACTCAAAGCGACGCACGTTTCATGGTCCCGCTATGCGAGGTAGTTTACGATGTAACCAACAATACAATAACAACACACGCGGCCACCGTAACACTGTGCATTCCTCGCAAGATCCTCCAAACACATTACGCGCTACTTATTTGTTCTAATGTTCTAATACCGATGTTAGCACCAGTGTGCTACATCAACAACGCTCCAAACATATTACGCGCTAGTTCTTTCTAATGTTCTAATACCGATGTTAGCACCAGTGTGCTACATCAACAACGCTCCAAACATATTACGCGCTAGTTATTTCTAATGTTCTAATATCGACATCACTTATTAAATAAAAGTATGGCATAAAAGTAAGTCCTTTGTCTGCTTTTCTACAAGTAATTTTAACAAAACACAGTACAATCATGTGTAATGCGGCGAACATCATTTCGGTTTACACCTGTGTGCTACATCCCACGCATAAACAGTATATTTAAAATGTTAGTAAGACAATAACTCACCTTGCTTCGCACAGAAAATCCTTCGATGAGCAAAGATTCAACTTCAGCAGGAATCCCGAAGTCTTCCTAAAAGTTAAATCCTCGCAGAGTCACGAAAGTCAGAAGTAAATCCGGTCTCGTGTGTCGGTCTCAGCTGAAACAGCAAGAAAACCAACGCTGCTCTCTGTGCACACCTGGCTTATGTTCATCTATTGTGGGCGTTGCCCAAATGCAAATAAGCCGATACCGGTAGACCAGTTTCACGCTGAAGCTTGAGCAACTGCAGACGGTAACGCCCCTTTATCTGAAGTACACTCGTATTTTGTTTCACAAATCAAACTCTAACCTAACACTAACTCAACAAAACATGCACATAATACAAACATAACTGTCTTCTTGTCTTTCTGCTTTCAAGCATAACTTTGTCTGAAGAAAACTCGTATTAGATGCAGGTCGTTTTCCCTCTTAAATTAGGCTACTGTGTTGTGGACAACTCCATCTCGCGCTTTATATTACTACAGCACACACTTTCGCCGTTTGTACACAGCAGACAGATGGTACTCTGGTTAGTGCAGTCGCCTCGTACTCAGAGGGCGACGGTTCGAATTCACTGTGTGGCTACCTGTTCAATCTTTCATGAATACAATGCCATTTAGGACAGCATTCTACAACTGCGTTTCGTGTCTTTATGGATATCCCGTATTTTTTGGAGATCTGTTCACACTGACAGGCTAACAAAAATAACATTACAAACATTAAAATCTCACAGTATCATAGGCTATACATAGAGGATACTAGGTGAGTGGGCCACTCTGACACAAAATGCCACCAGTCCAGCCCTGCCCACCACCAGCTTATTCACGCAGCATGGTAGATAAATATAACTTGCAGCATAATTACAAATGTAATAATACAACACTGTATAACACATGATTTCATACTAAATAAATACTGTTTAGTGCATAACCTTGAACTTTCTCTCTCGCTCTTTGTCCAATCCTCAACTCTTTCTCTACCTTCCCTCAAAGATCGCATGCCATGCAGTGCTACATACACATTTCCAGGAAAACTGCAGGTTTATCACAACAACAACCTCTTTTCCTGAGCTTTGTTATTTCAGTAACTGTAAATGGTCCCTGCCGCCAACAATGATGATTACACACACATTTCAGTGGAATGTCAGATACCAGTACAACAGGTCTTTGTGGGCAGAGCAGGTGTTGATTGTCCATTCATTGTGAGGGGAAGAATTGATGGGTCGTTGCTTATGAGGGGAGCTGTTGATGAGTCTGTTATTGTTGAGGAAGATTGAGGTGGGGGGGTGACCACATTGTGGGGAGAACTAGAAGATCCATTGTCTAACCTATTGAACAGCTCAGGTCAGCCCAGGTGAATCATGCTTCAGACCAGTTCAATTTAGTTCACAACCCAATGTGCTGGAGATACATAGTTTTACTATTTCAATTCACTGTCTCAATTTTAGCCTCTCTGACCTGCTGCGTGTGTGTGTGTGTGTGTTATTTTCTTCTCATCTTCTTCTCATTCTGCTTGTGGAGGCTCGGCCCAACCTCCCCCCTGGCATCTCTGGTCGCGTGCGCGCTCTGACTTGGTGGTCCTGGTACCCGGTCGGTGGCGTGTGTGTGTGTGGGGGAGTGTGAGCTCTGCGCGCTGTGGGCGTGCGCTGCGCTCCCCGACGTGCGCAGGTGTGCTTCGGGCCCTCCAATGCTGCTTGCAGCTTTAATTATTATTATTATTATATTTATTTGCCGTCTTTGACTGCAAAAATGGGTGCCTGAACGTGCTCCGATTCTCGGGAAAATTTGCACGCACGTGTGTTATTGCGAAAATAGAGGTCTGACATGGGTTCGGAGCAGGGGGGGGGGGGAGAAAAATTGTTAGCGCCACCTATCTGCGAAAATCTCAATGCCCCCCACTGTCGCTTTGAGCTAATTTCACCAAATTGAGTGTGCATATGTATCATGCCCATACCTAAATATAAGCCTCTTGGACCCCTACTCTAAACCCAACAGGAAGTCGGGTATTTTTCATAAAGTGGTCATTTTTAGGCCTCAGCACCCCCTTTCCATGCCTCGTACTTTCGCGAACTAGCCCTACAGATTTTATCCGATCGCCTTCAAACTTGGCCTATGCCCTCGTGACAAGATGGGCACCCAAGCTTACTCAAATCTTGCTATTTGCTACAACGGTGTGCCCGTGACGCGGCGTGGAAGTTAGGTGTCTGGCCGCCAAACAGGAAGTGGTCTATAACTGGACTGTACATTGACCTACAGTCCCCAAACTTACCACGTGCCATGCCCCCCCCACCCTGAACACATCTATATGCTCATTTTCAGCCACAGTCATAGCGCCACCTAGTGACGGCAGGAAGTGTCACGTTTTACAGTCGGACATGCATCTCAGAGGGGGTTGAGCAGAACAACCTCAAAATTGGCCCCTAAAGCCTAAAAGACATTGATGATGCAGGACAGCGAATAAAAATGACTTTTTGTCCAGAGGGCGTGGTCTCGGCGGGGCGGCGAATGTCGATGGTCCATCATGAAAATTCAAACTGCTCTAACTTGGCTGAAATTGATCACATCTTGTCCATATTCCTCACGGTGGATGACATTCCCGGCCTGAACACATGTAGGGGTCAATTTTGAATCATAGTCATAGCGCCACCTATTGACGGCAGGACATGTCACGTTTTACATTCTGACATACAAATCCCAGTGGGTTGAGCAGAACTGCCTGAAAAGTGGCCACTAAAGCCTCAAGATGTTCATGATGCTTGACAGCGAAAATTGTGACTTTTCACCAAAGGGCTCGGTCTCAGCGGCGCGGCGAATGGCGATGGTCCATCATGACAATTCAAACTGCTGTAACTTGGCTGAAAATGATCACATCTTTTCCATATTCCTCACGGTGGATGACATTCCCGGCCTGACCACATGTAGGGGTCAATTTTGAATCAAAGTCATAGCGCCACCTATGTACACACAATTTACCGTGTTTTTACATGTAAAAATCAAAGCCCCCCCCTTAAAATTGGACTTAAAATTATGAAATTCATGTGGCTTATGCGTCATGTCCAGACCTACAAAAAAGCCTCTTGGAGTCGTACTCTAAAGCCAACAGGAAGTCAGTTATTTTTCATAAACTGTTAATTTTCATGCCTCCTTCTTATCTTAACTGCTCCTACAGATTTTATGGGATCCACTTCAAACTTGCCCTATGCCCTCTTGACAAGTTGGGCACCCAATGATACTGAAATCTTGCAATTTGCTACAACGGCGTGCCCGTGACGTGCCTTTCAACTTTCATGTCTGTCATGTGTCATTAATGCTCCTGTAATGAATTGATTCTTCCACCGGAGGGCAGTGTTGGTTTACTAATGGATAGACCTGCATGAGAACACACAGGGAGGAGGACAGGAGACAGGACTGACTCTGAGTGAGTGATGTTTGTCTTTGTCAGTATTTCTAAACTTGAGCTCAATGAGCTCTGCACTCTGTAGATGTCAGTGTTTGCATGTTTATTTAAGTCAGTTATTCTGTCATTTCACTTGATGGATTAATTTTCAGCCCAGGTGAATCATGCTTCAGACCACTTCAATTTAGTTCACAACCCAATGTGCTGGAGATACATAGTTTTACTATGTCAATTCACTGTCTCCTCTGCAGCCTCTCTGACCTGCTGCATGTGTGTGTGTGTGTGTGTGTATGTCAGTGTTTGCATGTTTATTTTTGCTCTTTTTATTGTTAAGGAACTACATGTGTCTTTTCAAATATGTCTTTTGATAAGGCTATGTTTGTACTGAGACAGTGGAATGTTTTTGAGCATATAAGCAGAAGAACAGTTATGTATGTGTGTCATATTTTAGCATGACAATCTCCATTTGATCCGCTCTCGTTGTCACACTCAAACAACTGTCTCGCGTCTCGCCTTTGTACATTACTACAGCACACAATTTCCCAGTTTCTCCACAGCAGACGGATGGTACAGTGGTCAGTGCGCTCGCTTCGTAATCAGAGGACGCCGGTTCGAATCCACCTTTGGGATACCCCTTTGGTCTCTGTTGAATACTGTTTGCTTATCTGTTTTGCTCAGAATAAGGGCTCTCCTGCTTGGGGAGGCTCGTGTGTGTGTGTGTTATTTTCTTCTCATCTTCTTCTCATTCTGCTTGGGGAGGCTCGGCCCAACCTCCTCCCTGGCATCTCTGGTCGCGTGCGCGCTCTGACTTGGTGGTCCTGGTACCCGGTCGGTGGCGTGTGTGTGTGTGGGGGAGTGTGAGCTCTGCGCGCTGTGGTCGTGCGCTCCCCGGCGTGCGCTGCGCTCCCCGACGTGCGCAGGTGTGCTTCGGGCCCTCCAATGCTGCTTGCAGCTTTAATTATTATTATTTTTCTTTGCCGTCTTTGACTGCAAAAATGGGTGCCTGAACGTGCTCCGATTTTTGGGAAAATTTGCACGCACGTGTGGTTTGGCGAAAATAGAGGTTTGACATGGGTTCGGAGCAGGGGGGGGGGGGAGAAAAATTGTTAGCGCCACCTATCTGCGAAAATTTCAATGCCCCCCACTTTCGCTTTGAGCTAATTTCACCAAATTGAGTGTGCATATGTATCATGCCCATACCTAAATATAAGCCTCTTGGACCCCTACTCTAAACCCAACAGGAAGTCGGGTATTTTTCATAAAGTGGTCATTTTTAGGCCTCAGCACCCCCATTCCATGCCTCGTACTTTCGCGAACTAGCCCTACAGATTTTATCCGATCGCCTTCAAACTTGGCCTATGCCCTCGTGACAAGTTGGGCACCCAAGCTTACTCAAATCTTGCTATTTGCTACAACGGTGTGCCCGTGACGCGGCGTGGAAGTTAGGTGTCTGGCCGCCAAACAGGAAGTGGTCTATAACTGGACTGTACATTGACCTACAGGCCCCAAACTTACCACGTGCCAAGCCCCCCCCGCCCTGAACACATCTATATGCTCATTTTCAGCCACAGTCATAGCGCCACCTAGTGACGGCAGGAAGTGTCACGTTTTACAGTCGGACATGCATCTCAGAGTGGGTTGAGCAGAACAACCTCAAAATTGGCCCCTAAAGCCTAAAAGACATTGATGATGCAGGACAGCGAATAAAATCGCGATTTGATCGGAGAGCCTGGTCTCGGCGGGGCGGCGAATGTCGATGGTCCATCATGAAAATTCAAACTGCTGTAACTTGGCTGAAAATGATCACATCTTGTCCATATTCCTCACGGTGGATGACATTCCCGGCCTGAACGCATGTAGGGGTCAATTTTGAATCAAAGTCATAGCGCCACCTATTGACGGCAGGACATGTCACGTTTTACATTCTGACATACAAATCCCAGTGGGTTGAGCAGAACTGCCTCAAAAGTGGCCACTAACGCCTCAAGATGTTCATGATGCTTGACAGCGAAAATTGTGCCGTTTCACCAAAGGGCGCGGTCTCAGCGGCGCGGCGAATGCCGATGGTCCATCATGAAAATTCAAACTGCTGTAACTTGGCTGAAAATGATCCCATCTTTTCCATATTCCTCACGGTGGATGACATTCCCGGCCTGAACACATGTAGGGGTCAATTTTGAATCAAAGTCATAGCGCCACCTATTGACGGCAGGACATGTCACGTTTTACATTCTGACATACAAATCCCAGTGGGTTGAGCAGAACTACCTCAAAAGTGCCCACTAAAGCCTCAAGATGTTCATGATGCTTGACAGCAAAACTGTGCCTTTTCACCAAAGGGCGTGGTCTCAGCGGCGCGGCGAATGCCGATGGTCCATCATGACACTTAAACTGCTGTAACTTGGCTGAAAATGATCAGATCTTTTCCATATTCCTCACGGTGGATGACATTCCCGGCCTGAACACATGTAGGGTTCAATTTTGAATCAAAGTCATAGCGCCACCTATGTACACACAATTTACCGTGTTTTTACATGTAAAAATCAAAGCCCCCCCCTTAAAATTTGACGTAAAATTATGAAATTCATGTGGCTTATGCGTCATGTCCAGACCTACAAAAAGCCTCTTGGAGTCGTACTCTAAAGCCAACAGGAAGTCAGTTATTTTTCATAAACTGTTAATTTTCATGCCTCCTTCTTATCTTAACTGCTCCTACAGATTTTATGGGATCCACTTCAAACTTGCCCTATGCCCTCTTGACAAGTTGGGCACCCAATGATACCGAAATCTTGCAATTTGCTACAACGGCGTGCCCGTGACGTGCCTTTCAACTTTCATGTCTGTCATGTGTCATTAATGCTCCTGTAATGAATTGATTCTTCCACCGGAGGGCAGTGTTGGTTTACGAATGGATAGACCTGCATGAGAACACACAGGGAGGAGGACAGGAGACAGGACTGACTCTGAGTGAGTGATGTTTGTCTTTGTCAGTATTTCTAAACTTGAGCTCAATGAGCTCTGCACTCTGTAGATGTCAGTGTTTGCATGTTTATTTAAGTCAGCTATTCTGTCATTTCACTTGATGGATTAATTTTCAGCCCAGGTGAATCATGCTTCAGACCAGTTCAATTTAGTTCACAACCCAATGTGCTGGAGATACATACTTTTACTATGTCTATTCACTGTCTCCTCTGCAGCCTCTCTGACCTGCTGCGTGTGTGTGTGTGTGTGTGTGTATGTCAGTGTTTGCATGTTTATTTTTGCTCTTTATTATTGTTAAGGAACTACATGTGTCTTTTCAAATATGTCTTTTGATAAGGCTATGTTTGTACTGAGACAGTGGAATGTTTTAGAGCATATAAGCAGAAGAACAGTTATGTATGTGTGTCATATTTTAGCATGACAATCTCCATTTGATCCGCTCTCGTTGTCACACTCAAACAACTGTCTCGCGTCTCGCGTTTGTACATTACTACAGCACACAATTTCCCAGTTTCTCCACAACAGATGGATGGTACAGTGGTCAGTGCGCTCGCTTCGTAATCAGAGGACCCTGGTTCGAATCCACCTTTGGTCTCTGTTTGAATACTGTTTGCTTATCTGTTTTGCTCAGAATAAGGGCTCTCCTGCTTGGGGAGGCTCGTGTGTGTGTGTGTGTGTTATTTTCTTCTCATCTTCTGCTCATTCTGCTTGGGGAGGCTCGGCCCAACCTCCCCCTGGCATCTCTGGTCGCGTGCACGCTCTGACTTGGTGGTCCTGGTACCCGGTCAGTGGCGTGTGTGTGGGGGAGTGTGAGCTCTGCGCGCTGTGGTCGTGCGCTCCCCGGCGTGCGCTGCGCTCCCCGACGTGCGCAGGTGTGCTTCGGGCCCTCCAATGCTGCTTGCAGCTTTAATTTGAATTTGTGTTTTCTTTTGAAGTTTTATTTTTTATCCATGAGATTGAAGGTGTTCGACCAAATGCCAAATTGTTTTGTATATGAACTCTTGTACTTTGAAATATGAAATTTGCATAGGACATATTTTTGCATACTTACATTATCTGCTTTTAGCTAATGGTCTAGGTAATTGTACAGTTTTTAATTAACAAACCAAAAACATTTATCTCCAACTGCTGTTTTATAACATTACACTTCGCCTGCTCATTTCTTGCCTTCTTACTGCACACGTTCTCCATGTTTCTTGGCATCCACTTGGTCCTAGTGTGTTGCTGTACTCCCTCTTTTAAGTCAAAATTCTGCTGTGAAGTGCATTGTACTGTAGGACGACTGCTACCATTTACAGTAAAGTGGGGTTTCCAGAGGAATTTTCCTGGGCTTCACCTCACTCACAGATGCCACCAGGTGGTTGTTAGTGAACAACTCCTGGGTGTAAGAAGTAAAATGCAGATTCATTTAAATGTTCCCCTGCCTGTACTGCGGTAGTGATGCATTACTGATTCTGGGGCAGAGTAGCAGAAGACAATAAGAGACAACAGTTGGGTGGCTAACTTTTTAGGCTTTATTTTTGTGAAACGGTACAACTTGCATTAGACTAATCTAAGAGCAAAATTAAGACTGGCCTAACGCTACAGAGCAATCTAAAATATCTTTGTCAAACCGGCCCCTGGAGCTAGATTATTGTAATAGTAGTCAGCCATGACTGTGAAATTAGCATAAATACACTTTCAAATCCTAACAGTATGCTTAAGAAATCACATTGTTCAAGTGATGAAAATTATAAAATTGATCCACATTAGTGGAGAATTCCACTCTCCAAGTGACTGCAGGTTTTATGTTTTTTTTTTTTTACCATGCATTGCTTGTACAGTAGATTGCAACACACTGAAAAAAGAGGAAAGCTCTTTCAGAACGTTGATTGGCTTGGTTGAATTCCCAGCTCATGTGTTGCTGTAGTCAGACAAGATATTAATTACAGTGAGAAGAGAGACCAGACACTGTTAGGGACTGAGCTACCCTTCACAGGAAAAATACAAAGTTTTCTAACCATGACAGATAATGTCTCTGTAATAACTATGTTTGTTCTTTCAGGTTTAAATGAAGCAAAGAACCACCGATTTGCTCTCTTCTCTCTCACTTTACTGTGTTACTGTTTGATTTTGCTAGCAAATGTTTCTCTTATTGTAATCATCATCTTGGATAAAAACCTGCATGAACCAATGTATATTCTATTGTGCACTTTTTGCATGAATGGACTTTATGGGACAACAGGTTTCTACCCCAAGCTTCTCTGGGATCTGCTTTCTCCTGTTCATGTTATCTCTTATTCTGGATGCCTTGTTCAGGCTCTAGTAATGTACTCATTTGCCTGCAGTGATCTGTCTATTCTTGCAGTCATGGCATATGACAGATATGCTGCTATATGTCGACCACTGGAGTACCACTCTATCATGTCAAAGCAAAGAGTCTTTAAGTTAGTGTGTTTCTCTTGGGTAACAACTTTTTGCATTATGGTCGTAAATCTTTTTCTAACATCTAGATTAAAGTTATGCAGCGTATATATTCGCAGGCTCTATTGCTCAAATTGGATTATTGTTACACTTGCTTGTTTCCCAGATGATACTATTGTTAACAACATTGTTGCATACATTACAATAGTCATTTACGTATTTCATGTTTTTTTTATAGTTTGGTCCTACATGTGTCTCATCAACACATGTGTGAAGTCTATAGAAAACAGGGCAAAGTTCATGCAAACATGTGTGCCACATTTAACCTCCTTGCTCACTTTTTCTGTGACTATACTTTTTGATATTATGCATTTACGATATGGTTCAAAAGATTTACCTCAAACCCTTCAAAACTTTATTGCAATAGAATTTCTTATCATACCTCCTATTATGAATCCTTTAATTTATGGATTTAAATTGACCAGAATTCGCAACAGAATTCTTGGTTATAGTACTTTCAGAATTAAATGACTGTTGTCTTACATGGTAAGGAAACTCCAAGGCCTATAATAATACACTTATTCTAGATATCCATTGCACAATTAAATCTCAAACCTTTCCTTGTTGTTCCTTGAGACAAGTGTAACAGAAAGGTTGCATTTTGTTTAATTTGAATTTGTGTTTTCTTTTGAAGTTTTATTCTTTATCCATGAGATTGAAGGTGTTCGACCAAATGCCAAATTGTTTTGTATATGAACTCTTGTACTTTGAAATATGAACTTTGCATAGGACATATTTTTGCATACTTACATTATCTGCTTTTAGCTAATGGTCTAGGCAATTGTACAGTTTTTAATTATTTGTATGCATATCTCAGATGATATATACTAATATATAATATGAAATATAATATGACAAGAATCTCAGAGGCAGAGGAGTAACTTGTATCATTCTTGGGCTGCATAATAAAAAAAATGTAACTTTTGATTTCAGTTTTCAAAGTAATCTCCTTTATGTTTCATCTGAGATGGAGACAGACTTTCAGACTCTCACATCTGACTTTATAAAAGAGATAACCTTTATCTAAACATTCACAGGTCGTGGTGGTGGCCTTGCTGTTGTTTTGAACAATCGGCAAACTTATGGGCAAGGATTTCTTCACTTTTGAGATCCTCAGTTTTTTAGATGTTGGCTGAAACCCAATATTCTTTGTGTTGTTCATCATTCCCTTAATCCAATAACTACTTTTTCTCACTGATTTTAATTGAAGTTTTAATTTAATATTATTTTTTCTTATGATAAAATTGACTCAAGACCACTAGGGCATGGGGACGCTCCTTCACTGAGAAATGTTGACTGTAATCCACAATCCAGCATTATTTCAGCTTTGATGGAGACATGTTCTATCTGTCAGGTCAGTTGAAAGATGTTAAGTGTATCAGTTCATCAGTAAATCTTTTAGTCAGAGGAAAAAGTGTTTGTTCTGTCAATTATTAAAGTGTTCAGTTACTTTTCTACCTTTCATCTCTAAGATTCCTTTTCGTCTTTAAATTTAGGCTTTGCTGACTCACTAGAAGAGCATTTTCCAGTAACAGATCCCCTGCTGGTAAACTGGATTTACATTGAACTGACACCTATTTGCGACTGTATGTTCTCTTTCCTTCTGCTCTCTCTCAGTATGACACTGTAACAGTCATCGTAAATGACATAGGAGCTAGCAACTTTTCCTACCTGATCAGCCAATCAGAGGGCAGTAGAAAGATTGGTGGAGCAGTTGTCTCTGAGTTTATGTTCCCTGATCAGTCAGTCAGGTGTTAGAAGAAACATTTCTGTCTGGAGTGCACTTGTGTTTTACACTACCTTTATAAAAGAAGACAAACTCTTTGTAAAAACTTTGTAAAATTTTGTTGACAGTAAACATGTCAAATTTCATACAGTAAACAGTAACTGCAATATCCTTTGTCGCCCGGGGAGAAAGTCCCCAGACTCCCTTGAAAAATCGAACCGTTTTTTTGATTTGTTGAGTTAAGGGAAACCTTATATACTTTGAGAAGCGCTCTATACAACAAATGATTAATTATTCGTGCCGTCTTATGAATTCGGCATTAAATGTAATGCATCGATTTATTTATTTCTTTATGTAAAAAGCAAACCAAAAACATTTATCTCCAACTGCTGTTTTATAACATTACACTTCGTCTGCTCATTTCTTGCCTTCTTACTGCACACGTTCTCCATGTTTCTTGGCATCCACTTGGTTCTAGTGTGTTGCTGTACTCCCTCTTTTAAGTCAAAATTCTGCTGTGAAGTGCATTGTACTGTAGGACGACTGCTACCATTTACAGTAAAGTGGGGTTTCCAGAGGAATTTTCCTGGGCTTCACCTCACTCACAGATGCCACCAGGTGGTTGTTAGTGAACAACTCCTGGGTGTAAGAAGTAAAATGCAGATTCATTTAAATGTTCCCCTGCCTGTACTGCGGTAGTGATGCATTACTGATTCTGGGGCAGAGTAGCAGAAGACAATGAGAGACAACAGTTGGGTGGCTAACTTTTTAGGCTTTATTTTTGTGAAACGGTACAACTTGCATTAGACTAATCTAAGAGCAAAATTGAGACTGGCCTAACGCTACAGAGCAATCTAAAATATCTTTGTCAAACCGGCCCCTGGAGCTAGATTATTGTAATAGTAGTCAGCCATGACTGTGAAATTAGCATAAATACACTTTCAAATCCTAACAGTATGCTTAAGAAATCACATTGTTCAAGTGATGAAAATTATAAA
>SEMN01002180.1:0-13693 GCA_005408345.1 Macquaria australasica | reverse complement strand
TTATTCACAGCAATAATTCTTTTTATATATTTCCTGTAATGTACATACTCGTGTACACACACCTATTATTTTTAAATTAGCAATTTTCTTTAGTAAAAATTTAGTCATCAAACAATAAATTTCAAATATGACCAAAAAGGCTAAACTCCACATATATTATCAGCAGCAAAAATGAACAATCAAAGAATATTTTGCGGTCAAAAAGGTATTTTTTTATTCAAACTATTTCATTAATGAATAATAAACATATTATAGAACTAATGTTTCCATGGTCTGTAGTAATAGTAGTAGGGTTTCTACCAGGTTTCTACCCCTTTCCTGACATCAAATCCAATACTTTTTCAAGACTTTTTGAAGACCAAATAAAAAATTTCAAGACTTATTGCACGGTAAAATAAATAAAAACGCCCATCTCCTCAGTCGATCTCTGCCCCTTCCGCTGAGGCCAGCAGATCACAGCATTCAAAATGTAAGACAATCTCTGAAAATGGCCTTTTTTAATACGTTACCTTTTCAAGTCTTCAATTTGAAATATGATTTTCAAGACTTTTTATATATATATATATATATATATATATATATATACATACAGTCATGTGAAAAAATTAGGACACCCTATGAAGCCTGTGTGTTATTTCTTTTTAACATATTTGGACATATGGATATTTAATATAAATTTTAACAACACTGAGAGATTCAAGTAATATAACTAAACAATTAAAACTGAAGAAAATACTTTTTAAAACTCTGTAAAATGTAATTTTAAAAAATGCAATGTCTGGTGAGGAATAAATTAGGACACCCCCACATTTATTCCCACTTAAAATGGCTAAAATCACACACAGGTGTATCACATCAGGTGCACATGATTAGAACATTGTAACTCAGCATTTTGAAGGAGGCTTGCCCTATTTAAACCTCAGACATTTAGTTTGGTGTGCTCCTGACTGTTGAAGTGAGAGTGAACACCATGGTGAGATTGAAAGAGCTGTCTGAGGCCATCAGAAAGAAGATTGTAGCAGCTTATGAGTCTGGTAAGGGATTTAAAAAGATCTCAAAAGAATTTGAAATCAGCCATTACACTGTCCGGAAAATAGTCTACAAGTGGAGGATATTCAAAACAACTGCCAACATGCCCAGGTCTGGCCGTCCAAGCAAGTTCACCCCGAGAGCAGACCGCAAGATGCTAAAAGAAGTCTCCAAAACCCCTAAAATGTCATCACAGGACCTCCAGCAGGCTCTTGCTACTGTTGATGTGAAAGTGCATGTCTCTACAATCAGAAAGAGACTGCACAAGTTTAACTTTCATGGGAGGTGTGCAAGGAGGAAACCTTTGCTCTCTCTAAGAGAAACATGAAGGCTAGACTGAAGTTTGCCAGAGAGAACGTAGGCAAAGACCAGGACTTCTGGAATAACGTTCTTTGGACAGATGAGTCTAAAATTGAATTATTTGGACACCAGAACAGAGGACATGTTTGGCGTAAACCAAATATAGCATTCCAGGAAAAGAACCTCATACTAGCTGTGAAGCATGGAGGTGGAAGTGTCATGGTTTGGGGATGCTTTGCTGAAGCAGGACCTGGCTAGCTCACCATCATAGAATCCACCATGAATTCTACCGTGTATCAGAGGGTGCTTGAGGAACATGTGAGACCATCTGTAAAAAAAAAAAAAAATTAAAGCTGAAGCGGAACTGTACCCTGCAACATGACAATAACCCAAAACATACCAGTAAATCCACCAAGGACTGGCTGAAAACTAAGAAATAGAGTCCTGGAATGGCCAAGTCAAAGCCCAGATTTTAATCCCATTGAGATGCTGTGGGGTGACTTGAAACGGGCTGTACATGCAAGAAACCCCTCAAACATCTCACAGCTGAAAGAATTCTGCATTGAGGAGTGGGGCAAACTTTCCTCAGACCGATGTCAGAGACTGGTAGATGGCTACAAGAAGCGTCTCACTGGAGTTATTTCAGCCAAAGGGGGTAACACTAGCTATTAGGGGGTAGGGTGTCCTAACTTTTTCCCCAGAATACGCATTTTTGTTTATCTTGTTTAATGAGTAAAACAAGGTTAATTTGTTGTTTACCTGCAATTAAATCACTTTCTTTTCCAGAGATAAATAAAAACAAGATTAGACATTGATATATGAACATTTCTTAATAAAGAACTGAATATTTAATGGGTGTCCTAATTTTTTCACATGACTGTACATATATACATACACAAAATAAAACATTTTTAAAAAAACCCTCCCACCTTCCCACCCTTCAGTTGGTCTACTTTTTATAAAATGAATTATTGTTTCGTAGCATATATAGTATATAGGTAGTATACACATGTTCAGCATCAGTCAGATACATGACACCGCTACTTGAAGTATAGCTGGACACAAAATGATAGGAAAATGCATTTTTATGCTATGGGAACTGTAGATACTTTATCAAAATATGAGAGTAGGTTGCCATGTAATGTAAAATTTCTTAATTGACGCTGTAAGAGAAAATTTGATTTTTTTCCACTTTAAGGAATGACATTAGATCAGTCTGCCAGGAGCATTCTGCTGGAGGTTTAGGTGATTTCTAGTGTAGGAGGATGCATCTACGGGCGATGAGAGAGACAAAGGACAGGACATTTAATTTTTCTTTTTTAGTAAACTCCAGGTAGTTAAGGAGCTCTCCAAAAATGGCTATGAGTGGACAAAATCCTGTTAATTCTGAACATGACCAGAAGGTATGTGCTAGATGAGAGGGGGTAGGAGCACATCTATTACAGGCCTCACTAGTGCCAGGAAAGTATTTTGCTAGTTTAGCTTTGCATAAGTGTATTCTATGGAGCAATTTAAATTGTATAAGATTAAGACAGGCACAGGAGGAGGAATAGTTAACCTGTAATTTGGCTTTTTCCCACCAGAGGTCTTGAAACTGGACTCCCAGATCAGCCTCCCACTCGTGTTTGATTTTGGGAAGTGGAGAGGGGTCAAATCTAAGGATGAAGCCTAGATGTCAGACCTATCAGGTGTTCTGGTTTCTCTAAAATATTTGGCGAGTCCTCAGGGGGCAAGTGAGGGAATTTAGTGCAATGATCTTTAACAAAACTGTGAACCTGAAGATAGATTAAAAAAAACGTTTTTCCGGGGCAGGTTATATTTGTAGGTCAGACTTTCAAAGTCGGCAAAAGTGCCATCCAAAAACAGGTCTCTGAATGTTTTGATATCTTTGTTAATCCAAAGCCTGTATGCAGGGTCGAATGTAGATGGTAGAAATAGATGGTTATTGCATAACGGGCCAAACAGACTAAAGTTGAATAACATGAGGTGTTTGTGGAACTGTGTCCGTATTTTCAGAGTTGACAAAACAACTGTATTTGATGAATAGTTTATTGCTGAGATAGGTAAGGGGGAGCATGTCAAAGCTGCAAGTGAGGATGCATGACAGGAGAGGGCTTCCATCTTACACCAGTCCAACTCATCCTCATGTAGCCAACTGAGTATTTTTTGTATATTTGCCGCCCAGTAGTAAAACATGAAATTAGGCAGGCCTACCATCATATCTTGCAGCTTGTAGAGCACTTTTTCTTATTCTTGCCACCTTGCCTGCCCAAACAAATGGGCAATGGGCATTCATTTTTTCGAAAAATTGTAACGAGCTGCCTGAATGATTTTGTAAGAAAGAGAGGAAGGCACTGAAAAAGAAACTGAAACCTTAGAAAAACATTAATTTTTATAGTTTGAATTCTACTGGTTACCTGGCTTTTGTAGCCTGAAAATGTTCCGAAATTGTTCAAAATTTGGATTGTCTTATTGGCACAGTTGACAGGGTCTGTTTATTTATATATATATATATATATATATATATATATATATATTAAAAGGTAATCTGCATACAGAGAAACCCGATGCTCCATATTTCCCTGACGTATACCCTGGGTTTTCAGCATTATGGCTAAAGGTTCAATAACTAGTGCAAACAACAATGGTGACAGCGGACAGCCTTGTGTCCTGTGAGTGCACAAAAGCTGCTCCAAGTTACAGTAGTGAAGTGATGCTGTATTGTCTTATGATCAAGCAACAGACAACACCTTCATATGATATAGTGACACTGACAATGACTAAATTACATTCATAAGGTTGTTTATTTTTACTGTTTTAGTATTTCCTGTATTGTTTATCAGGGACCCCACAATTTATTATTTTTTATTTTTGTATTAATTGGAAAAAAAGAAATGATTTGTAAATAAACCGGTGCCACATTCACTACAGTGATGTCAACTTGACCTGCAAAACCACTATATGCCTGGCAGAATGGATTTAGTGATATTGCACATAACACAAACATGATTCAAAGCGGTATTTATAAGATATGAAAGTAAGCCTAAGTACAATGCTTTAGTGCTTCAATCAGTCTCTGTTGTAGGATGATATTGGGATACAAAAGCACAATGAAATGGCTTTGACATTTCTTGCAAGAAGCTGACACAGATAAGTCAGTCCCTCTGACGAGAATCTATAAATCTCATATAAAAAAAGAGCCTCTCGTGCACTGAGCTCCACGGGATCTTCTATTGGTGATGCCATTTTTCAAGAGAATTGATTGATTGACAGTAGGCGTTGCTTTTATACGCATTGATCTGTTATCTTGAACATAACCTGCTCCAGAGCAGATTAGGTGTGCAGCATAAGTTACCATGGCGATTTACCCTGGTAAGAAGTTAACCACTGTCGTAACCCTGAAAACCCAGAGTTAAACCAGGAGTTACCTCACAAACACCAAATCCTGCTTCGTAGTACAGGCCTCTGGTACTACCCTCCCCCTCCTGCAGCAGGTGATTGTGCACAGCTGGTCTCCACTTTCTCATCAGGATCAGGGGCATGTGCACAAAGGCCAGGTGAGGGGATGCAGACGGGGCCAGTGGGCCATTCGGCAGACTTCTTTCAGACGTAACACTCACTCACTATCCAGTTGGTATAACTGACCTTGTCAACTGTGTTGTGTGTAAAGTGCTATAAATAAAGTCTAATGTCATTTCTGTTGTACATACCTGGTTGTCCCAGTTGCTCAATGGAACAAACAGTATTTTATTTTCCAGGCCAGGTAATGGCTGCTGGAGTCTGTCTTTTTTGCTTCCACTTCCTGAAGTCTAATTTCCTTTTTTTCCATCGTTAACATTTCTTCTGCAGTAGGTAGGAAGTCCTGTGTAACAAAGACCTTTGCTGTAACCACAGCATTTCTCATTACCAGTGCAGATTTTGACATATTTAGAGATCAATTAAGCTAACCCTCAGCATTCACATTTTTCAGCATTTGGATACCATGGTGCAGACGAAGAGTCCTGCATTGAGTGTGAGTGAGAGTCAAAGCCTCACGAAAACTCCACAATTAACAGAGTCCTGCTGCTTCCACTGTGGAGGATATGTCCAACACAGTCCAACTTTGAAGGCCACCAGAAAATCTGAAGACATTTCTACAAAAGAAGAAGGTGGCAATAGTTTAGTTTGATCATAGTTTTAAGTTTAAGAGTTCCTGAAGCCTGTTCATCATATCAGCAATGGAACCCTCTGAGGACAGACCAACAAGCATCCTGGAGTTCATTTTTTTGAGGCTGTAAATTGACCCATTTAAATTAGATGAAGCACACATTACATCATGTAACACCTTGTAGCAAAGAAAAAACCCACTAACAACCTTATGAAGAATTACAAAACTGCATGGAGGGCTATGTCTATATAGTCACAGTAAGATTAGCACAATGTATACCTTCTTTGACTCAATGATTGAGTATTTTGTCCTCATTTATCTTTTTGGGGGGTTGCTTGATGTCATCAGCTTTTTTTCTCATTGCCTTTTTAATCTCAGTTTTTGGAAGAATGTTTCCAACTCTGGTGTTCTCTCCCATCCATGGTGCCAAAGTGGAGTGGCGAACAGATGTGCAGTATGGATTTGCAACAGATGTTCCTATTAGTAAAACATAACACTGTACACTGCATTTGTTCAAAGATTTTGCTAGTGTAGCATATGCAACTGCAAATGAAGTTTTTAACACAATTACAAAGGCATGGCAACCACAAAACCTCACACAGTAGCATAGAGTCACTGCTACCTCCATTGCAATATTCAGAAGGAAGTTATTAAATATTAGTCTTTGCCCACCTAACATACAGGCACATGTTTGTATATGTGCATCAGTTATCAGAATCTTCTTCATTACTGGAATTTTACAATAGATGAATTACAGATAGCAAAAATATTCCTACGTGGGACATCAAGGCCAGTTTCCAATTAGCATCTGCTACTACCACACCTGGGTGGTATCCACGCTGGTAGCAAGAGAAGTCAAACTGAAATTCTGTTAATGACAAGAAGTGGTGGAATGCTCTCCTCACTATTTGGTGGTGGTACTGTGACGCACACAAAATGTATGGTCACATTTTATGTAATTTGGTTTATGGTTTTTATTTTAGGAATGTTATCCTGTCCTTTTCTAATGCCATAATGATTAATTGTTGCCTCGGGGTAAGGCTACAAGGTCTCTCAGTAATATTACAGTTGAGCATTTCAGTGCTGCCAGCAGGAGACAGTGTGGCGCTTTGCTTCTCCCCTGGACTCTCTTTGTGAACGGACTGTCGTTGCTTCCTCATTCGTCTAAGCGAAGCTAGACTGCAAAGAAACACTTGTCGCCTGTCTCAGTTTTTCTCATGTTTTACAGGTTTGTGAAGCTTTAAAACTTGTATAACTATGCACATGTTGTTTAACATCTAAAGTAAATGTTATATCGATTTCTGTAAGAGTAATTAATAGACTTGTGAACAATAGAGACCAAATTGTTTTCCTTTGTGTCACATGTGACCCAAGATGGCGCCGCCTGTAAACTTCTTGTTGAGCTCAAAGTGTTTTTGGCTCCAGAATATTTCATGTTGGGTTAAATACTATTTTCTTGATAAAACAGTTTATTCTAAAGTAATATTATTATTGTTACAATGGGATGTATGTTCTTGAACTTTATAAAAAATTAGACTGTCAGTCTTCAGCTCACACATTCTGTCACTCATTAGTAACAATGTGCTAGTTTATTTTCATTTACTCTGAGTGAGGTTAGATAATGGAACCTGTGACAACCTAGAAATTCTACATTTCACCTGTAATGTTTTCATTAGTGTAGTGGTGAACTAAACAGAAACATCAGTTAATGGACTGAAAGTATTTATTGATACGGTAGTACACTGATTGAACTCAGGATTATTTATATGCAAAATGTGTGTTTTATTTGGAAACAAAAAAAGGAATTGTAACTAGCCTATGTATTTTGTTTTATTTGTGATATTGTGGATCTTATTGTGATCTGTATTGATGTTATTGAAATAGCATGGAAATGAAATACAAAAGAACAGGGAAAAAAGATATATTTTGTTTACTGGCAAATAAATTCATCTGAGTGAAGCTAGACTGCAAAGAAGCACTTGTCGCCTGTCTCAGTTTTTCTCGTTTTACAGGAACCTTATCTGCTTATGGGTCTCAGCCTGAGACCTGTTACAGTACCAGTTGTCACTGAAGAATGGTGGTGTGTCCAGCATGCATCCACTGGTAGACCTGTTCTGTAATTAAACAACATAATAAAGTGATAAGTTATTTATTTACATTTTGATGTATAATTGCTTGCTGGAATTGTATTACACAAAGCATTTATGGCTGCCTTAGCGCCAAACCAGACAGCAGAAGCTCACACAGTGGCAGAGTTATGAGGACACAGTTGTTGAAGTTGTGGAATCCAGAAGAATATTCTTGGAACCTCACAATGTTAGCACATGTTGGGCACTCTTTTACAGTGACAGAGACACCTGTTAATTGAAAGAAAAGTAGGTATCCCTTTAACAAAAACTTGGTAAAGCTGTATTAACACAAAACATTTAATTCTTTACCATAGCATTTGTCATTCAAGCCAGATCTGAATGTGATATGATGGATACGTCCATGCAAAAGTATAGACTTTTTTATTGACTTACCTTTTTGGACATAGTTACCTCACAGTCATTGTTGTATTTCAAATCCAGTGTACTGGGGTGCAGACATCAAACAATCAAATAAATGTTACTGTCCTATAAATGCACTGTAAGGCTGTATGTCTTGGCAGATGGCACAAACAGACTGAACTTTCACTCTCTGCAGCATGCACTCACGGGATATTCCATTCCCTCTTTTACCATTACACATTGCTGAAACAATCTCTATGGCAGCAGTTGTGATAAATGAGCATGATATTTAATCAAAAGTGGATACTGATAATAGTTGTGAAAATATCATTTTGAATTCTTTCCCTTAAAATTGTTGTATCATCATTTGACTGAAATTGGTGTGTCAGGTGGTCATCAGTGTTGTGCATTCACCAGCAAAGTCATAGATTGCAGTTTCCAGTGTGTGGCAAAACAGAAACAGACTCTAGAAATGAACTACTTCCTACAATTTTGCCATCGTACAGGGCTGAGATACTGTAGCATGACTATGGTGGTTTAAACATTTAAACTCTTATCCATGTTTAAATGTTTTACATTAACAGCTGTAATAACAGTATCACAAAGGACTCAAAGCCTGACCATTTTGCATGTTCGCACTGCACAGCTGTGCTAAGTGCACCAAAAAACTTGAGTAGACATATCAGAGATGTACATAACCTTGAAACTACACCCATGATATGTATTGACATAAGAAACGGAATTTAGAGAAACAGCAAGCTCAGTTAGTGGCTGCGGCACCTAGCAGTGGCATTTCCGGTGGCAGCCTGAGCAGCCACCAACCTGCCACGGCTGCCACTGACCTGCCCCGCGGCTACCACTGACCTGCCACGACTCCTGCCGCGGCTGCCACTGACCTGCCACGACTCCTGCCACTGTTGCCACTGACCTGCCGCTGCTGCTGCCACTGTTTGAGGCAGCTGCCACTGACCTGCCGCTGCCACTGACTAAAATTTAGGATGAAACAGATTAATTTGTGTGTTACAAGACAGCAAAGACAAACTGTGCTCCCAGTTAACTGCAAATGAAGAAATTCATTGTCATCAATGACTGCAATCTTCTTTTCTAACTGTTTGTAAACCATTTCCAGTTTTATACTATCATAAATTATTATTTGGCCCAAGTGGTTTCATTGTCACATATTTCATTGGCATTTTCTAAGAAATCTCATTTAAACAGCATTCTAACATTTAGAAGAAAAATGTAAAAAACAAACAAACAAACAAAAAAAACCCATCTCATTACTCCCCTATGCAGGAAAAGTGGGTAGTCTTCACTCTTTAAATGAATTCACTTAACTGACCATGACTCCATGAAATACTGATACTGGGAGGATTATTCTGTTCAAATAAAGTAAATTGTACTCAAAACAGTGACTTCAATACAATTGACTTCTTCTCTGGCTAGTTAACTGGTCAATTTAGCTGGTCAATTTCTTAGCAGTAGTTTCAAGTAGTTCTATTTCGTATAGGCTTCGCCCTCTAAGGCTATCGCTAGTGGGTTTATCCCTCGCGCGCATGCGCAGCACTGAAAAACTTAAGTCCACGCCCACCTGCGTGATGGGCCTCATCCACGGTCTCACCCTGTGTATAAATTGGACTGAGACCGTACAATCGGCTCCCATTTTTTCTTCAGCAACTGAAAACAACAAGAGATGTCTAAGAGCGAAGAAAAGAGATCTTCGGAGCGAGGCGTCATTAGGGTCTGCACCGGCTGCAATGTGGGCTACATCATGAGCCACGACCTGCACCCCCGATGCGAAGCCTGTCTGGGACCGGAGCACGCCGGCTTGGCTCTCACACCGCAGGCGTCGTGCTCGTACTGCGCTGTCTTGTCTCAAGCCGAGAAGCAGCGGCGAGCGGATGCCTTCTTCGACGTCGACGATGAGCCGCTGGTGCCCGTGTACCCCCTGGACGAGGCGTTAGACCTGTTGGACCCCGCCGACGAACCGGAGTCGGACGACTCTGCTCCGTCCATCGATGGATTCATCAGCGGATCGCCCCTGGCCCCCCTCCTCTCTGTGGGGGAGCTGGAGCTAGGCGACAATCCGCGGGGCGCGCCCCCTGGGGACCCAGGGGTCCCCCTCTCCATGAGGACCACCCTGCCAGCCGTAGGCGGCCTCCTTCGTGAGCTGCCGGGGATCATCCAGAAAGCAGCAGCATACAAGGAGCTCACCGTCCCGCCGGCGCAGACGTCGGCTCCGCTGGATGACATGAGCGGGGCTTGCCTCCCTGCCCAGCCGGTCAGGCGGGACCCCGTGTGGCCATGTTTCCCAGCTATCAACAAATACCAGGATGGGGCAGCAGCGGACCCGCGGAACCTGAAGGCCCCGGTGTCCACCTACGTCCCCATCACCAAGGTGGAGGGGCGTACGGAGCACGGGTTCCCCCCCGTTCCCCCGCTGGAGCCCAACCTCACTGCATTTTTCGGAGCTAAGCTAGCGAACCCGCTAGCCGGACGGCGGCCGGTTCCGCTAGCACCGAAAGACCAGCTGACAGCCCGTCTTGCCGACCGCTCCCACCAATGTGCGTCCCAGGCTTCTGCGGCGGCAAACAACATCTCCCTGCTGGCCTACTCTCTCACGAAGCTGGCAGCTCAGCCCGACGCGGTGTCCCCAGAGCACGCAGATGAGATAGCCAAAGCTTCCAGCGCCATTCTGATGCTTTGCGCGTCTGTCGCCGTCTGCTCGGCTAGAATCGCAGCCTGGCAGACGATGGTGCACAGGCACCTGTGGCTGCAACAGTCCGCCATCCCCGAAGCAGCAAAGAAGGAGCTGCTGGAGGCCCCCATCAGCCCGGACGGGCTGTTCGGGCCACACTTCCACTCCATGGTGAACGCCATGAAGTCGGCGTCGGAGGAGGCAGAGAACATTAGGAAGCACGTCGCCTGGGCTCAACCCGCGGCGCGCTCCCACCGCCCGCTCGGCCAATGGCGTGACCGCCGAGAACGGCGTGACCAGCGGCAACGGCAGAGACGCCCTCCGGCGGCCGCCGGAGCTGCGTCCCGGCCCCCTGCCCCACCACCACCACCACCACCGCTTCCTCCTCCCCAGCAGTGGGCGCCTCGGAGGGCCGCCAAAACCAGCTGTGTGCTCTCCTCATGGTCCAATCCTCCCATGGAGCCTCCGAGGAAGCAGGGCAGGAGACAGTGACGGGTTGGGGGGAATGTGTGTAATGCTTATGTGACTACTGCTTGTATGTTTGAATGTTTTGAGATAAAACAAAAACATCATCCCCTAGAGGGCAGTTTTCCTGATAACCAGTCTGCACCTGACTCATCCGACTCAGCAGCAGCTGTTACACACACATTCCCCACAACGTGTGAGCCGGCCGCCTCTACTCCTCCGGTTAGTCAGCGGCACGGACTCACGTCACCCAAGCAGCACACTCCCTCTGTCACTCGTTCAGAGGTGTTCCCCACACATGGTGTTTCTGCTGTGACGCCCCCCTATGAGCCCACGAGCGCTGTTACGCCTCGTGTGGACAGCGCACACGCATCCGTGCCTGCATCTGGCATCTCCTCTCCTCACTCATCAGTGTGTGTGAGTGAGTTTGACACTCAGCAGCACGTTTACGGGGTTTCTCCTAAACGGCGGCTGGGTGAGGCGGGGCTCTCCGGCCGTTACGCATCTCCTCTCCCGTTATGGCCGGCTGCGAGTCCAGCTCAGCCCTTTCGGTCCGAGCCCCCCATGGGTTGCGCCGGGGACAGACGCCCCGGCTCATGCGACGGCGGCGAGGGCTCTCTCTCGGCTCGTCTCCATGACGAGCATGGCGCAAACAAATGTACGCCCGCTTTCAGAGCGTTGCTCGGAGTGGCGGCGCGTATGTCTGATGGACAGCTGGATGAGCAGGCTGATCGACAGAGGTTACACTCTGCAGTTCGCCGCTCCCCCTCCGCGGTTCAACGGGATACTGGAAACAGTTTTATCATCCCAGGAACACTGCCTCGCTCTCCAGTCAGAGCTGCGGGAACTACTGTTGAAAGATGTGATTTCCAGAGTTCCTCAGGGGGAAGAGAATCAGGGGTTTTACTCCCGTTATTTTCTCGTTCCGAAAAAAACGGGGGGGATGAGGCCCATTCTCGATTTGTCTGTGTTCAACAAATCGATAATGTCCAGACCTTTTCACATGTTAACGATCAGGCGGGTGCTGGAATGTGTTCACCAGGGAGACTGGTTCACTTCCATAGACCTGAAGGACGCGTATTTTCACGTCCCCATCGTCCCGAAACACAGGAAATTCCTGCGTTTCTCATTTCAGGGGACGCAGTATCATCAGTACAACCGTCTGCCGTTCGGCTACTCCCTGGCTCCACGCACCTTTTCAAAATGCGTGGAGACGGCTCTGGAGCCGTTACGCAGGTCGGGGATGAGAGTGTTATTTTATCTGGACGATCTGCTTGTGCTGGCTCGCTCCAGGGCGGAAGCTGCGTCACAGACGGAAACGCTGGTGACGCATCTGTTGCGACTGGGCTTCACAATAAACTGGAAAAAGAGCTCGCCTCTTCCCTCCCAGCTGATTGTTTATCTGGGAGTGGAGTTGAATTCGGCCGGCATGAGAGCACAGCTCTCACAGCAGAGAATGGAGACGCTGTGCGCTCTTCTCCGCCGCGTCACGCCGCACAGTGTTGTGACGGCTCTCTCTGTCATGCAGCTACTGGGCATGATGTCTGCGGCTCACACAGAGGTTCCCCTGGGCCTCCTTCACATGAGACGGCTGCAGAGGTGGTTCATTCGTCTGCGCGTCGATCCTGTGCGTCAACGGAGGCGCATGGTTTTCGTTCCTCCATCAGTGGGCTCCGATTTGGCTTACTGGAGGAATCCCCACGTCCTGTCAGCGGGAGTGCCGCTGGGCAGGGCTGCGTCTCACATCTCAGTGTTCACAGACGCGTCTCTCTCAGGATGGGGGGGGGCGTGTCTGTCGCGGGTTGTGGGAGGACGGTGGCCGGCACGCATGTCTCTCCACATAAACGCGCTGGAATTGCTCACTGTGTGGAAAGTGGTTCGACACTTCGCCCCGCTGCTGCGGAAACAGCACGTGCTGATCCGCACGGACAACAGGGCCACAGCAGCCTACATAAATCGCCAGGGAGGAGTGCGTTCCGCTCAGCTTCTGAACATAGCCAGACGGCTGCTACGCTGGGCGCACACACACTTGCTCTCCATCAGGGCGTGCTACATTCCCGGCGACTTGAACAGGGGGGCGGATATTATGTCGAGAGGGGGCCCTTGCCAGGGGGATTGGAGCCTCCACCCCGAATTGATCGACCAGATCTGGCTCAGGTTCGGCGAGGCAGAGGTGGATCTGTTCGCCACGCGAGAGAACGCGCAATGCGCGCTCTGGTTCTCTCTGAGCGCACGAGACGATCCTCCACTGGGAGTGGACGCGTTTGCGCATCAGCCGTGGCCCACTGTGCTTCTGTATGCTTTTCCACCGGTTCCGCTGATCCCGCGGTTTCTGGACCGGGTGCGGGAGGAGCGGCTGTCCGCGATTTTGATAGCTCCAGAGCGCACGGGCGCGTCATGGTTTCCGTGCCTGCGGCGGCTGTTGTCGGGCCGCCCATGGAGACTGCCGTGGGGGGGGACGCTCTCTCTCAGGCGGAGGGGGCGATCAGGAATTATCCGATGATAGGCCAACGCTTGTGGGCTTGGCTCCTGAACGGGACCGCTTAGAGAGGATGGGCCTCTCTA
>SEMN01002179.1:0-13726 GCA_005408345.1 Macquaria australasica | reverse complement strand
TGGAACACTGAACACTGTAAAACACTGTGGAACACTGGAACACTGAAACACTGTAAAACACTGTGAAACACTGGAACACTGTAAAACACTGTGGAACACTGCGGAACACTGAAACACTGTAAAACACTGTGGAACACTGAACACTGTAAAACACTGTGGAACACTGGAACACTGAAACACTGTAAAACACTGTGAAACACTGGAACACTGTAAAACACTGTGGAACACTGCGGAACACTGAAACACTGTAAAACACTGTGGAACACTGGAACACTGAAACACTGTAAAACACTGTGAAACACTGGAACACTGTAAAACACTGCGGAACACTGTGGAACACTGGAACACTGTAAAACACTGTGGAACACTGAACACTGTAAAACACTGCGGAACACTGTAAAACACTGTGAAACACTGCGGAACACTGGAACACTGGAACACTGTGGAACACTGTGGAACACTGGGGAACACTGTAAAACACTGTGGAACACTGTGGAACACTGTAAAACACTGTGAAACACTGTAAAACACTGGAACACTGTAAAACACTGGAACACTGTAAAACACTGGGGAACACTGTAAAACACTGTGGAACACTGTAAAACACTGGAACACTGTAAAACACTGCGGAACACTGGAACACTGTAAAACACTGCGGAACACTGTAAAACACTGCGGAACACTGGAACACTGTAAAACACTGTGAAACACTGCGGAACACTGGAACACTGTGGAATACTGGAACACTGGAACACTGTAAAACACTGTGAAACACTGCGGAACACTGCGGAACACTGTAAAACACTGTGGAACACTGAAACACTGTAAAACACTGTGAAACACTGGAACACTGTAAAACACTGTGGAACACTGCGGAACACTGAAACACTGTAAAACACTGTGGAACACTGAACACTGTAAAACACTGCGGAACACTGTAAAACACTGTGGAACACTGTAAAACACTGTGGAACACTGGAACACTATAAAACACTGTGGAACACTGTAAAACACTGCGGAACACTGTAAAACACTGTGGAACACTGGAAAACACTGCGGAACACTGTAAAACACTGGAACACTGTAAAACACTGTGGAACACTGGAACACTGTAAAACACTGTGAAACACTGCGGAACACTGGAACACTGTGGAACACTGAAACACTGTAAAACACTGCGGAACACTGGAACACTGTAAAACACTGTGGAACACTGTAAAACACTGCGAAACACTGGAACACTGTGAAACACTGCGGAACACTGTGAAACACTGGAAAACACTGTGGAACACTGTAAAACACTGGAACACTGTAAAACACTGGAACACTGTAAAACACTGTGGAACACTGCGGAACACTGTAAAACACTGCGGAACACTGTAAAACACTGCAGAACACTGGAAAACACTGCGAAACACTGGAAAACACTGCGGAACACTGTGAAACACTGTAAAACACTGTAAAACACTGCGGAACACTGTGAAACACTGTAAAACACTGCGGAACACTGGAAAACACTGTGGAACACTGGAAAACACTGTGAAACACTGGAAAACACTGTGAAACACTGTAAAACACTGCGGAACACTGTGAAACACTGTAAAACACTGTGGAACACTAAAACACTGCGGAACACTGTAAAACACTGGAACACTGTAAAACACTGTGGAACACTGGAAAACACTGCGGAACACTGGAAAACACTGCGGAACACTGGAAAACACTGCGGAACACTGTAAAACACTGTGGAACACTGGAACACTGTGAAACACTGGAAAACACTGGAAAACACTGCGGAACACTGGAACACTGGAAAACACTGCGGAACACTGTAAAACACTGCGGAACACTGTAAAACACTGTAAAACACTGTGGAACAAAATAAGCCTTCTTTGTCGTGACTGCAGTAAACTTAAATAAAAAAATAAAAAAGAATTATTAGTACTTATTTGTAAAAGCTGCTCTGAACTTTTTTCAGGCCTGAAAGTAAAATGTGACGTCGAGACTTCAGCCAGGATTCAACTGATTTCCACAAATCAGATTTAATTTAGATTTTAAGTTCGTTTTTCCTGAAATGAGATTTAAATAAAAACCGTCTCTTTTTGTGTGTTTTTAAAGTTTCTTTTTCCTTTTGTTTAGTTTTGTGAATATTTGGACGAGTGTTTTATTTGTTTTATGAATGAAATCTCATCACTGATGACTCGGCGACTACGATCGATGCCTCACTGTTGAATTTAGCTTTTATGTTGTTTAAAGTTAAAACTTAGCTCTATTTAGCTGAAAATAAAAACATTTAAAAGCCTGAAATAAAAAATATTAATGAACATTTATTAATAAACATATAAAGCTGCAGTTTTTATGAACAAACAGTGATTTAAAACAGATAAAACATGTTGCTGCCATAAAAAACAAAGTGCATTAAATGTAATACTGATGTTTATAAAATCAGCTGAATGGAAGCAGCTCAGTCACTCAGGCTGATGATAAAGTGACTTTTGTCCTCTTCAGCCTCCGTACAGGAAGCAGCAGTGGCTGGTCCTGGTTCAGATCCGGTTCAGTTTGTTCTGGGTCATCTGAACCAGCAGCTCAGAGTATTTCTCCAGCAGAGACATCGTCCCGTCGTCCCCCGGCTGACCAGAGGGGGCGCTGCTGCCCCGCCCGTCTCCTCCCCGCAGCACCGCCTGCAGCTCCGAGTGAACGACATCAAACGCCTCCTGCAGGACGGACGACATCTGAAGACGCCGCTCCGAACCGCCGGCCGACACGCTGAGCTGCAGGAGGAGATAAAACACTGAGCTTAAAGAACAAAAAGTCCCATATTTAATTACAGTCAGACAGACAGACAGGAGCTTCACCTGCTGGTAGAGGAGCACGGCTCGTCTCGCCGTCTGTCTCAGCTCGTTGGCGACCTGCTGACACTGCTGCACACTGAGCGACTCTGTAACACCACCTGAACCTGCAACACAAACATCCTGATGATTCATCTCTTCTTAGAGCCCGAACACATGCAGAGTTCGTCCTGACGGTGGCGCTACAGCCAAGAGCTTTAAAATGTGCAGGGTTCATCCTCTGAGGAGCAGCAATGATGATCAGGATGATCTGATCAATACATGTTGATATCAGTCTAATAGTGTTTGACAGACGGACGTTCCTGTGAGGACATTACAGGAAGTTACCTGTCTGAGGGGGGCGGAGTGTTTCTGACAGAGGAGAAGAGGAAGAGGTGGGCGGGTCAGAGGACCACGACTCAGCTGCCAAAGACGGATCTGATACTGGAAACAAAGAGAAGAAGACAGATCGATCAGACACTCATCTAATGACTTAAATTAGGAGAAAAACATTATATTTGAAGTAAAAGTCAGTATTACATGAAAAATTCATTTCAAGTTTTCATTTCAAGATGACAAGACAAAGTTTCTGATCTGATCAATCAATCTAAATGATGATGACCTGTGTTACCTGGATCAGTCTGGATTCTGGTCTCGGATCCTCCTGGACCCTCCTCCTGGCTGATGATGTCACAGGCTGTGGGCGTGGCTGTGGGGGTGACTGAGGGGGCGGGGCTGAAGGTTTGGTTTAGATTCGTCAGTGTTTCCTCGACGCTGCTGACGCTCCACCTCCCGACCTCGTCCAGTGACATCACCTCAGTGGGCGTTGCCAAGACCACGTGATGCTGAGACTCCTGGGACGACAGAGCGACACTGATGGAGGCAAAGAAGACGAGAAACAGCATGAAACATTAAAATAATACAAAGACATTTAAATATTACCTTTTTCTCAAACTATCACAACTTTATTTTCAAAATATGCATCTTTATTCTAAAAACAATGAAAAAATATTCTATTTAATTTAAAATATTTTGAAATAAATCACAAACTATTTCAACTTTATCACCCAAACTCATAACTTTTCCCCCCAAATATTTCAACCTCTTTCTCAAAGTATTTAAACTCTGTATATTTGTCAGGCGTTACCTGCTGGTCTGGTCCTGATGGGGATCTGGTTTAGTGCTGTGGAGGTCCAGACCAGCAGACAGCAGGGGGGCAGGGGGCTGGAGGTCTGAGGAAGAGGACAGGTTCTCCTTGTCCTCCTCCTCCTGGGTGGAGATGGAGGAGGAGTTGGGGGGGTCCTGGCTCAGTTTGGCCCTGGAGCTGGCTGTGGTTCCCAGGTATCCGAGCCGAGGCGCCCCCTGCTGGACTGCAGACACCACGCTGCTGTTGTGGGCCACCAGAGTTCTGGAGGTGACATCTGATTGGTTAAAGAAGCAGAAGGTCAGAAACTAAAAACTGACAACGGATTAAAAATAGAATCTCAGGTAAAGGTGAACAGGTGAGTTCCCACTGTGACCCTAAGCTCTGTTTAGAGGGATCATGTTTCAGAACAGTCTGTCAGAGATCAATAATCAGTTTGTAATCAGACAGCAGACCTGCATCGTTCAGGTGACCAAACACCTTCAGGTCTTATTCATCTGACTGTTCATTAATTTTGCTTTTGAGAGTCCAGCACCCGTCTACACAAACAGAGTTGAGCCTGTAGATTTATTATCATTTGTTTCAGTCTAAAAACTACCTCTTCACCATCTTTGAATGATATCCCAGGACTTCCAGGACCAGTGGGGACCCTGGAGTTAACCCGAACAACCCACACCATCAGGGTTAGGAGACAGAAGACAGTTTGACCTCCGACCTCGTGAGTCTTACAGCAGAAAGAAAACCCGAAAAACAACACTAAACACCCGGGTGTCCACACACACACACCTCGCAGCGTTTCTCTGCACTGGACGACCACCACAGTGTGTCGCCGGCGTGTTGGACGGCGAAGGGGCTGATGGGAAATCATGCAGGAAGCTCTACGACGAAGGAGTGACTGGCTGCATCTCACTATGATCACACACACACACACACACACACCGGTCTTTAACAACACATGGAGTCCCTCAGGGAAGCGTCCTGGAGCTTCTGTTCTTTCTATCAAACCTTAGAGATTTAAACGAGGACTAACATTTGGGTTAATCCTCCGTCTTCTCCAGAAACAACTGGAGATTTTGGCTAGTACACCTCAGAGCTGGGCTAGCTATTTCTGCTAAGACGTTTTCTTTGGAGTCGAACTAAAACCAGATTTTATATATAAATCCTTGGTGTTTCTTTTGACTCATGTACTTACTTGGTCAAAATTATTTCCAAAAGGATGTTACTCTGTGACTTTGCCTGTTAGTTACTCCGTGCGCTACTCCGTCTTACCATCTGGACTACAGATGTTGCTCTGTGCCGTGATTGGAAGTAGAAGCTAGTTAGCTTAGCCTAATAACTTCCACTTTCTGAGTGAAATACAAACACAACAGCGCGATGAGTCCTCCCATATGCTGTAAAGTGACAGACGCTACATAACCTGCTTGTTGTATCAGTGTTGGTACGTTGTACAGGACTGACGTGCTGCGGTCAGTAGCGCACCATAATAGTTGACAGCTCGTCTCCTAGCAACGCTGGCTCTCAGCTGTCAGTCACACACTGCCATGGAAACCGTCCCCTATGAGGCCTGAAGCTGAGACGCCGTTTCCACACGTATGTCCAAAAACTGTATTATTCCCTTTTGAAAAATGAATCATCACAGCTTATATTTCCTCTATCTAAATTTGACAAAGGAAACACAAACTAAATAAAAGCTGAACAGTGAAATTCTGCCGGTGGAGCTGAAACCAGAGAGAGTTAGTGTTCAGTCTCAGTTTGACCAGATACTTCAGACGTGTGCAGGTTTAGAAGAACGTCAGCAGTCAACATGGAAACATTATCTGCTCTAAACACGTTCAGTGTTTCCTGCTGAGTCACAACTGATGAAGCAGAAGTTAAACCAGTCCAGCTGCTCCAACTGGTTTCTCACTCTGAATTCATGGGTTTTATATTTTTACAGGTAAATAAAAAAAACACAACTGCAGATGAAGTAAACATGTTGAGCTTTAACTGCAGTCTGCACATTAGACTTATGTTCTACAGTTTAAAACAGAGCTGAAGTGATTGATTAGTTCATTGACAGAAAATTAACTGCTTCTCAAATGTGAATATTTGTAGGTTTTATTATAATAAATGAAATATCGTATCTTAATATGAAACAAAACTAGAGAATGCGATCTGCAGTCAAAACTGCGGTGGACTGCTGGCTGCTGAAAAGCTGAAGCTGGACTGTGTTGCTTCCTCTGTAGCTGGGAGCTGAACAGCACTGAAGGAGCAGCTGAAGCAGCATGAAGAGTTGGAGGAGGCACCTCTCAAACTCTAGTTCATCACTCAAACAGCGTGAGTCCTGTCGCCGACATCTTTCCATCCTGAGAGCAGACTGGAAAATATGTTCCTGTTTACAGAAAACCAGAAACAGAACCTGATGACTCACCTGAACTGTTGCTGTTTGCTTTCTGAGTCGAATCAGTTGAGGTGACCTCGCCGCTCGACTCAGAGTTCACCTGGAAACAAACATCTAGTCACTGACTGTCTGTAATGAAACTTTATTCAACTGTCAAGGTGTTCTACAATATGCAAACGTGCATGTTATCAGGTAAATCACGACATAAGTCGCTGCTCAGGTGAGTTTCAGGTGCGTTTAGTGTCGCTCAGGTGTGTTTGTACCGATGTGTTGCTAACGTTGCTCTCCTCTGAGATCCTGGTCGGGATTGCGACAGGAGGCGGAGGTCGGCTCGGCCATGCCCTAAAAACACAGCAGGAACCACCTGTTATCGCCATGACAACAACCACCAGTTCTCCGACCCCTGTAGGCCAGAGGGTCATCGCTGAGGATTGTGGGTAGACTGACCTGATTCTGTCCTGGAATCGGGACAGGAAGCGGGTGGAGATGCTGAGTCGAGAGTTCAGGAAGGGTTTTTCCTCCGGAGGCTGCAGAGTCCTCAGGTCTGTGTCAAACTTCTCTGAAAGGTCAAAGGTCACAAACGGCTCAGCGTACATGTGAGGAGGCAGCAGCGTAAACATCAGACTAATGATGCTGAACAGAGTCTGGTACCGTCGGTCAGACTGGAGGCCAGAGTGTCAAAGTGGACCTTCAGGGAGTTTCTGTCCTCGTCGTCCTCCAGAGACAAACTGCCCACAGAGCTGCCCTGACTGAGGGAGTCTGTGTCTGAGAGGTGTTACACAGCTCATCTTACAGAATGATAATAATATTAATAATAATGCAGAGTTATGTTCTGCTCTCTGACCGGCGTCCTGCTGTTGCTCCAGACTTCCTGCTAAGTCTTCAGAGTAGGCGGAGTCTGGACTCATCTGAGTGCTCCACACTGGCCCCGCCCCCTGACCTTTGACCTCCAGCTGGGTCAGAGACCTCCGAGGGTCATTCACACCCTCAACGTCAAATTCCCTGAAAGCAGACAGAAACCCTGATCATCAGAAACCAACAGGACTCAGCTGCGTCTCCCAGAATCCATGAATAGAAGAACTCGTCTGTTCATCTGTCAGGTCTGACTCTGAGATTCTGAAGGTGTCGTACCTGAATATGAAGCTCACCTGTCAGTGGTCGTGTTGTTAGTGTTGTAGCTGCTCCTGTCCTCACCTGGATCCTGCAGCACCTGAACGTCACACACAGTCAGGTATCTGTTCACTTCTCTGCAGCTCATTCAACCAGTCTCCATTACAAACAATCCTCACTGAGCTCACCTCCTTCTCCTCCTCTTCCTCCTCCCCCAGCAGACTCTCCAGACTCTGAGGGTGGAAGTCTTCTTCCTCCTCCTCCTCCACCTGACTTGGAGAGAACTTGGAGCAGATGGTCAGAAGGTTTGGCTGCTCCGCCCACCGACTCCGTACCTGACGAGGCTCAGCGTCTGATTGGACGACAGAGGAGGCTCCGCCCTGACCCTGCTGACACACACACACACACACACACACACACACAGAGGAGGAAAATCAATCTACAAAGGGATTGATTATCTGTAAAGCGATCAGTAAGGAAGTGAATGGAATGGAACGGACCAGTTTTCTGAACCACATGGGCAGTTTTCCGTTGGTCTGAAGCAGCGGAGCCCCTGAAACACACAACAACAGGATTCAAACACCAACATGTCTCAGAGATCAGCTGCAGCTCTGCACGTCCAGAGAAACCAGGACGCTCAGAGACACATCACACATGGATCCACCATTACAGAAAGACAGCAGGAGATCTGGAACCCGATCCCAGTCCTCCTCCTCACCGTGAGCAGGGTCCAGTCTGGCTGGAGTGCTGGGGTCAGCCTCCTCCTCCATCTGAGGCAGCTGAGAGGAGGGTACAGTGATGAAGGTCTCCCTCCTGAAACAACACGATGGGACAGACGGTTTCAGGTCGACCTCAGAAACAAACCTCAGACTGAAGACTGAGCCAGTGACACCTGACTCACCTGATTGGCTGCTGTGTGTGGCTGCAGGCTTCAGGTGCAGCCGTCAGTCTGAGGCCCCGCCTCTTCCTCATGGTGCTGGTCATCTGAGAGTCCAACCTCCACACAAACACACAACTACACACACACGACGACGACAACACACAAAGTTAAAAACATCGAATCATTGAAGAGTTTTAATCTGATCTACAGATCAGTAGATGAACCGACACCTGAGTGACGTTTACCTGTCTGTCTCCTGACATCAGTAAAGCTTACCTGTCTCCTGACACAGTGATGAGGTGTCTGCAGTCCTGACTGAACCTCATACAGGTGACGATCTCTGAGGAAACAAACACAGCAAGTCAATCAAACATCTGAAGAAGAAAGAAAGTTTTACTTGACATCTGAACTCCATGTAAAGGTGCTAAAAGAGTTTCAAAATAAAAGCTCTCAGTTTGGATAAAAAGAGACTTTTAAAATGTGTCTGAGGGACGTTAACCTGCTGCTGAGAGTCACTCAGACATGTTTTGTCCAGTGGCCTCAAAAACAAACCAACATTACTGGATTTACTCACCAGAGTGTCCGAACAGGGTGGCGACACACTCCCCTGACTCGTAGTCAAAGATGGTGATGTTTCTATCAGAGCAGCTGGTGGCAAAGAACGACCCCGACGGATCCATCTGAACCTGCAGACGACACCAAATATCAGCCAATCACATCGCAGAAACAGAACACGTCACACAAGAACCAAACAATCCAACACTACTGTGATTATTACGAACCCACTGAGCCGAGCTGCAGCTGTTCACACGCTGATGTGCAGCGAATATAAAGTTATATAACAACATCATAGCTGCCATCATGACTCTGGTTACTGTTACTGGTCAGATGCATTGACAGATTGATTGGTACATTGGAAACACAGTTGAAACAGCAGTAATCAATCCCCCCCGTCTTCCTCACCTTCAGCAGAGCTCCTTCATCACTGGACGAGCCTTTCAGACACTTCTTCAGCTTCCCAGTTTCCACGTTGTAAACCCTAAAAACACACCGGCATCAGCTTCAGTGTTCAGCTGATCAATACACGATCTTTAATCAATGCTTTCTGAAGCTCTTTCTTATTTCTGACCTGACGTTTCGGTCCTGACAGGCGATGGCCACGTGTGTCCTCGACGAGTCCAGGTCCATGTCGTACAGCGTGGTCTTCTCCACCACGTGGTGACTCCTGGAGAACGACGGACCCTCCTCCGTCTGGACCACGACAGACACCGCGGTTCACACACAGGGGAGGTATTGATCAATCAATCAATATGATCTGTATAATAAAGCTCATTTCTACATTAGTGCGAGTTCACACTGACCCGTTCAGCTGTCTGGAAGTAGATGCTTTTGTCGGCTCCACAGCTCACCATTCGAACCTCCGGACTCTCACCTGGAACACAGGTAACACAGGTAAGTCTGCTTCTGTCTGCAGGTACAAACTGTCAGCACACCGATGAGCCCGAAGCATTTATGAAAGAAAATTACAACAACAGACGGTCCTCATGTTTCTATCAGAACCACTCAGTCTGGTTTAATAATAACATAACACCACTTCATTAAGAACTTCAGATCATTTAGAGCAGACTAACAGCCTGTAAGCACAACAGAAAGAAGTCCTGAACCCGACCGACATGTCCTCTGTGCAGGACTCGGACTCGGATCTCTCTGGTGGAGATTTCAGAAGGTGAAGAAAGACTCGGATCTTCTCCTTTTTACTAACACACGTCCAACAAAGACGTCTCCACTGCAAACCTGCTGCTCACAGCGAAACACAGCGACGACACACACAAGTCTCATGTTCAGACACGAGACCAGAGGCTTTCTCAATGCAGACTCCACCGAGTCTGGACTCCAGGACGCCAGGACACAGTACGATCCATCTGTAACTGAGACCACCACGCCTGTACCTGTCTGTCTGCACTGTGACACCTGTACCTGTCTGTCTGCACTGTGACACCTGTACCTGTCTGTACCTGCCTGCACTGTGACACCTGTACCTGTCTGCACTGTGACACCTGTACCTGTCTGTCTGACACAATAACAGACTTTTTCTCCTCACTGACAGTGAGATGCAGTCAAAAGAAACGTCTGTTATCCAACCTGTAATCTGTACTTATAGAAATAAATAAAACAGAATCTTATATACACACACTGCCTGTTAGTTTTCATGTATATAAATATGTATGAATGTACATATAAGGAGAGGCAGTTCAACTGTTAGACTGTCCAATAAAACATGAAGCTTCACTTTACCTTCAGACTAATGATGTTAAAATATTTAAATATTACTTCAGCCGTCTTTCTACAGCAGAGTGCAGTAATACACAGTCAAAGTACCGATACTGCGTTTTGGGTTTTTAGGTCAGTTTAAGAAGTTTAAAAAGCTGTTTTCAGAAATTCTACATTTCTGACATTATATTTCTGTCTGACCCAACATGTAGTTAAACCCAACAGTGTGTTTCTGTTAACGTGTCCAACATGAATCTGACTTCACCTGTGAACTTGACGGCAGTGATGGAGGCCGAGTGGTCGTTCAGGGTCTGCTCCAGACTGTAGTCCTTCTCCAGGTTGAAGACGTGGATTAGTCGATCCCTGCTGGCCGACGCCAACAGCTTCACACCTGAAACAACCACAGCAAAGTCATCATTCAGGTGTCACACCTGCAGTGAGACACACGTCTAACTCACAGAACTCCAACCTGTCAGTAAAACTACACCTGCAGGTTTTGTAGTTTTCTGACGCTGATATCGACCTTCTGATCGATAAACAACAGCAGCACTTTACTTTCTCAGCTTTACTGTGAATGATCAATGATCAAAGCTGCTTCTGTTTTTGGTCCAATCAATCACCTGGGATGTTAACATGAGGTAAACAGTTCAGTCAGTCACCTCCAGATGCAACTAATTAATTATTCACAGCGTCTGATTTACAAGCTGCAGTTAAAGGTCAGAGCGCCGTCCTGGTGGTGACCTTTGACCTGAGCTCTTACCTGTGGACAAGGGGGAGAACTCCAGACACAACACCTCCGAGTCATGAGCCTCAATCTTCACCAGCTCGTCCAGAAACTCCAGACCAAAGATCCTGAACACACACACACAAACTCACTGTATCTCTGTGAGGACAGGTTAGAACCAGGTCCAGGTTGGAACCAGGTTCAGGTCTTGGTCAGCTTTGGGCATTTAGGTGTGATGGTTGAGGGATTAAGGGTTCAGGAATGCATTTGGTCCTCACAGGTATAGCAGTCCAGACGTGTGTTTGCGTGTCTCTTACCGCAGGTTTCCACAGCGGTCTCCAGCTGCCAGGTGTTGTCCATCAGGACTGATACCCAGCACTCTGATCCCAGCCTTCCCATCAGCCCCTGCTGCCTCCCCCCTCTCCCCCTCCGCCTGCAGGTGCTGCGTGTTCTCCCCCACGTACAAAATCCTCAGCAGGTCCTGAAAAACAAACAGAAAGTGGTACACCTGTACACCTGTCTACCTGTACTGTCTGCTGTTGGTCTTACCTTGCTGTAGAGGTTTCTGGCTCCGGTGGGGGGGTCGGTGTGCCACAGTCTGATGGTGTTATCAGACGAACAGGTGAGGAAGGAGGACGGAGGCAGACAGGCCTGAGACGCATCTGACAGCTCTGGATACACCTGAGGAGACAAATACACCGTTTACACACTACACCTGTATACATACACTGATCAGCCATAACATTATGACCACCGACAGGTGAAGTGAAGAACATTGATTATCTCGTTACAATGGCACCTGTCAGTGGGGGGGATATATTAGGCAGCAAGTGAACATTTTGTCCTCCAGGTTGATGTGTTGGAAGCAGGAAAAATGGGCAAGTGTAAGGATGTGAGCGACTTTGACAAGGACCAAACTGTGATGGCTAGACGACTGGGTCAGAGCATCTCCAAAACTGCAGCTCTTGTGGGGTGTTCCCGGTCTCCAGTGGTCAGTACCTACCAAAAGTGGTCCAAGGAAGGAAAACTGGTGAACCGGCAACAGGGTCATGGGCGGCCAAGGCTCACTAATGCGAGTGGGGAGCGAAGGCTGGCCCGTGTGGTCCGATCCAACAGAAGAGCTACTGTAGCTCAAACTGCTGAAAAAGTTAATGCTGGTTCTGATAGAAAGGTGTCAGAACACACAGTGCATCGCAGTTTGTTGTGTATGGGGCTGCGTAGCCGCAGACCGGTCAGGGTGCCCATGCTGACCCCTGTCCACCGCCGAAAGCGCCTACAATGGGCACGAGAGCATCAGAACTGGACCATGGAGCAATGGAAGAAGGTGGCCTGGTCTGATGAATCATGTTTTCTTTTACATCATGTGGATGGCCACACATGAGGAAGACATGGCACCAGGATGCACTATGGGAAGAAGGCAAGCCGGCGGAGGCAGTGTGATGCTTTGGGCAATGTTCTGCTGGGAAACCTTGGGTCCTGCCGGGAAACCTTGGGTCCTGCCATTCATGTGGATGGTACTTTGACACGTACCACCTACCTAAACATTGCTGCAGACCAAGAACACCCCTTCATGGAAACAGTATTCCCTAATGGCAGTGGCCTCTGTCAGCAGGATAATGAGCCCTGCCACACTGCAGAAATGGGACTTACACAATATTAGGCAGGTGGTCATAATGTTATGGCTGATCGGTGTATATACACACATATAGTAGTACATATACACACCAGTATCTACCAATACTGAACAAACCTTCATGTGTTATTATTAGACTGGTCAAAGCTCCAGGAACAACATTTCTTGTGGTACCGGAAATATAATTAAAAGTATTTCTGGTAGTATTGGAAGTATTTGTGGCGTGGGCTTACTTCGATGCTCCACACACAGCTGCTGTGGTACAGAGCAGAGTACAGCTTCCCCACGTTCCTCACATCTTTAACGTCCCACACATACACACTGTGGTCGTTGTACACACAGGTCAGGTGTCTGGCACCAGGGTCAAAGGTCAGAGCCAACGTGTCGGGGTACTGAGCACCTGGACCGGCAGGTAACGGGCTGCTGTGGAAACAGATACACAGTTAGTACTCAGAGTATTATCAGGTGTTTTCTCAGTATCTTCCCAGCATGTCTGTAGTATTTGTACCCGTGCTGTGTACTCTGAGTGAGGTCGACTCCCAGTCGGTGAGGTCGGTGCAGAGTGCTGATGTACTGCAGGCTGGACGGACTGAACACTCTGACCACGCCGTCGGCACAACCACAGAAGATAAAGTCCTCACTGACCGCCAGACAGCTGGCCGCCGCCGTCTGGCAACACCATCAACAACAAGATGATTTGATTTGTTCATTTCAGATCAAAATATCGTAAATAACGGGCTCTTATTTTGAAATAAA
>SEMN01000218.1:797999-845515 GCA_005408345.1 Macquaria australasica | reverse complement strand
CTATGTAATGGAAACAGCGTTTCTAAAATACGCCAAACATATCTTTGGCCTTTATATGTTTGACCAAGGAAACCTGCTTTGCGTCTGTCAAACCCTAAAACGTGGAGGCAAGTCTACCCCGCTGGACAAGAACAGGTGTAATAAATTAAGCTTTTATTTTATTTGCAAAATCGCTTAATTTCCGGTTTACACCCGGCCAACTGTGGCCAACTTGACGCATCGGAAACGTCACCCGCCATCGGGGAGTTTGATTGGTCACGTCGGGGAACTGGTCCGTCCAGCATTGCCTTCCCCTGCCGGTGTGGGCGCATGGGACGGAACGGTAACTAAAACGTGAAGAAATAAGCTGCAAACCCGCATCGTGTGCGCGGAACACGACTCTTGTTAAGTAGTAGCGGCTGGCATGGGAACAGAGGAGGGCAGTGAAGCCGATCCGGCGGAGAGTTTCTGTCCGGGCGACGAGGAAACCCAGACGTGGATGATCAGCGCGTTCGATATGGTGAGTGATACATGATTGTGATCAATCAATAGCCCTGTGATTGGCTGGCGACCAGTCCTGGGTGGACCCCGCCTCTCGCCCCATGTCAGCTGGGATCGCCCCCCCCCCGACCCTCAGAGGATAAGCGGTGTAGAAGATGGATGGATGTAATCAATCAATCAATCAATCAATCAATCAATCAATCAATCAGTCGTTCAATTAACATTTCAGCCATATAACGTTGACCGAGTCGTTGTAAAGATTTCCAGTTTGAAATAAGTATTGGAATCTACGTTATAATGTCACAAACATATACAGAAATGATCGTTTTACATGACTGACAGAAAAGAAAAAGACATTCAGTTATTAAAGGGAAAAAAAGCCAAATATTTGCCGGTTCAAACTTCTCAAACCCTTTTTTATAGACTAAACCACTAATCAATTAATGTAAAAAAGTAGCCGACAGTGGAAACGCCTGTGATCTACAAAACTGTGCTGTAGTGTCGCTGTGTTCAACTCTCTGCAGGCCGAAGAGGCTCTGGAGAATGGAGAGGTGCCGGTTGGATGTCTGATGGTCTACAACGGTGAAGTCGTGGGCAAAGGACGGAATGAAGTCAACGACACCAAAAATGTAGGATGCATTAAGAACCTTAATTTTCAAAGGGAGTTTGGCATCAGGTTTATGCAGCTCAAAGAGAACATGACACCTAAACTACCCATAACATATGTTTCTCTCTCTGTGTGTGTGTGTGTGTGTGTGTGTGTGTGTTAGGCCACTCGCCACGCTGAGATGGTGGCCCTGGACCAGGTCCTGGACTGGTGTCGCCGCAGCAACCTGGATGTGAGCAGCATTTGCCAGCGAACGGCCCTGTACGTCACCGTGGAGCCGTGCATCATGTGTGCTGCAGCCCTGCGCCTCCTCAGTATCCTCCCCCAATCTGTGTGCGTGTGCGTGTGCGTGTGCGTGTGTGTGTGTGTGCTGTTCCTTCATCAGCTGTCAGATATCCCAGCGGTCGTGTACGGCTGCAGGAACGAGCGGTTCGGAGGCTGCGGTTCAGTTCTGGACGTTTCCTCTGCAAACTTACCTCAGACTGGGACCACATTCAAGGTCTGTGATTGTCCCTGGTGTCTTTTTATGATTTTATGTGTGTGTGTGTGTGTCCTGTCCTTGGAGAGCGCTACGCTGTGCTTGTGTGTTGATGTTTGTGGGTGTTTTCAGTCCCTGCTGCAGCCAGGGTCCAACATCAGGTGGAACGCTTTCCCAGACGAGTGGAGGCTGTTAGAGCAGCAGATGGTGTTGGAACGACATGTTCAGCTATCATATATGGGAGTAAAATCTGGCTGTCCACATACTTTTGGCCTCATAGTGTGTATGACTGTGTGTTTGTGTTCAGTGTGTTTCAGGTCACAGAGCAGGAGAAGCTGTAGAGATGCTGAAGACTTTCTACAAACAGGAGAATCCAAATGGTGATCAGAATCTTCTTTATCTCCCTGCCTTTCTTCCTTTTCTCTATTTTTATTATTTCTTCTCCCGTTTCTTCTTCTTTTCTCATCTCATTTTATTTTTTATGCTGTTTCACAGGAACGCTTTCCATTTCTTTACCATTCTTCCCTTCCTTTCCTGCTTATTACTTTTATTAACTGTTCTTTATTTTCTTTCTTTTCCTTTGCCATTCTTTTCTCTTCTTTTTTCATTTATTATCCTCCTCTTTTCCTCTTTTTCTTCTCTCTTCTCTAACAGTATTCTACTTTCTGTCTGTTTCAGCCCCGAAACCCAAAACGAGGAAGGACTGAGCTTTCCCGGCTGCAGATTCGGCTTTTACATCGCTTGTATTTACCTTTTTATTTTTTAATTTATTTAATAAATGACATTATAAATAATTGTTTGTGTGTTGCATGCAGTCCTCCTTGAACATTAGTTGCTTTTCTCCCAGCAGGGGGCGCCGTAGACCAGCTGACTTCCCATTAAGGAAGTCGCTGAACATCCACGGAGGAGAAATGAAACCTTGTATCTCCACGAACTACAACACCGTCTGAAGTTGTATCCACTCAGACACGCATGTCATGCTGCAATTAAAACAAAACACACGTCCAAATATTTAGCAGAGAGAAAGGAAGATTTAATTCAGTTTTATCTCGTTGAATTGTCAGGATGTGCTCGGCCATATTGATTTGTTTGTGTTCATAATTGCACAGTTCTGTTTGTTCTTAATCTGTAAATGTAAAAGGCGCCACTTCCTGTCTTATTTTTCTGAGAACAAGACAGACAGAAAGTGTTAGAAACGGTAAGGGAGTGTGTGTGTGTGTGTGTGTCTAGCAGCGCTTCTCAACAGGAGTGACCTTCACAGCTGCTCATACAACACGCACACACACCTTTGTTTCCATTCCTCCTCCTTCCTTCCATTCCACTGTCCATTCCTTCTATGTGTTCAGGTTTCCACTAATTCCATTCCATCTTCATCTCTAGTTGTGTTTCTTCCTCTTCTTCTTCCTTCCTTCCTTCCTCCTCCGCTTCCTTCCTGCTTCCTTCTTTCCTTTTTATTTTCTCAACTTTTTCCCTTTCCTTCCTCATTTCCTTCATATATTTTCTTTTACAACTACCCTCCTTCCGTGCTTCCTTTTTCTTGCTTTCCTTCACCTCTTTTCTACCATCCTTTTAAAAAATCTTTCTACACATCTTTCTTTCTTTCTTTCTTTCTTTTGGCTTATCGTATCAGTTTGCTTTTGTTTTTACAATTTCCCTCATGTGTCCTTACTTCCTTCCCTATTTTCTTCCCTTCTTTTGTCTTTATTTCTTTACTGGTTCATATCATTTTTTACTTTCTTTTTTCATTTCTCTCTCTTGCAGCTTTTCACACAACAGTTTCCCCTTAAGGTGCATGAGCTTTCTGTATGTACATTTCACAAACATGCGCTCTTTTTTCTCTCTAAGGACAGTTACATCAGATATATATATGTGTGTGTGTGTGTTTTCGGCTGAGACACGTGCCGGGGTCCAGCTCCTCTCTGAATTCATTAGCATGTAAATCTATGCTAATGAATGCAGAGCAGAATATTCCTGAATGTTTTAATGTGTCACCTCAGAGTGGAGGAGCTGACGTGTTACTGAAGAGACAACACACACACACGGCAGCAGCAGCAGAGTTGGCTGCTAATGAACGGAGTGTGTTGTGTCAAACTCTCCTTTCCAAACTGACAGTAAGAGGAGTCTCACACACACACTTACACACAGTGTCGAACAGCGAATAAAAGCGGTGTAATATGAGATGTCATACTGTGTAAAAGGTGAAGGAACAACACTGGCAGGGAAAATTAAGGACGTTATATTTTATTATTTCACTACCAAATTACCCGACAGGAGAGGAGAGGAGAGGAGGGGCGTTAGTTTCTGCTCGAGGAGGAAGCAGGCGGGGGGAGTTTGACAGGAAGTGTTGCGCTGATGTGTTTTGTGGTTTCACTCTGTTAACCTTTACAGCCTCCACAAAAAGAAAAGGAAACTAACTGAAATGGTCTCAGTCTTGCTCCACGAAGTCTTTGCTTTGTTTTTTGTTTCCATCAGTCAACTCATCTTTATTTTATGCTTTTTTTTGTCAGCTGTTTCTCTTCATTTTTTGCTTCTGTTATCAGCACACATTTTGTTGTCGTTGTCTTTTTCTTCGGCCAGTTCCTGTTTCCTGACTCTGACTGCATCACTCAGCCTCTGAGCTTTCACACCTGGACGACACAAGCCTCTATTTTATATATCTGACAGAGAATACCGGCTAATAGGGTGTCACTAGAGACATCCATGAATGTGAGAGTGTTCATTTCATGCACTAATTGTGTTTGAAGTTTGGGTTTCCATGGTGATAAGAGAGCTGCAAAAGCAGTTCGGGGGACTGGCTACATTTTAAAAGGAAGCCACCAGTGTTGACAGGAAGGGATACAGAATGAAACTGATCATAACAGCATCTTTAACTGTCTGTTTCTGCCGCTGTATTTTATCTGTCTGCCTGCATGTCTCTCCTCTGTATCATTGTCTGTCTGTCTGTCTGTCTGCACACAGCACCTGCGTATCAACAGGTCAAAACAGTTTGTCAGTATCTTCCAAAAATGACGCATATGAGCCTTTCCTGACCCGGTCACCTGGATGCTAAAGGTCTGGTTGAGTTTACACAACTAAACCTAAACTTGGTTAAGGTTCAGGAAAACCTCCTTCATGGTTAAAGAGGTGCTGTACACTTAAATGTGTTCTTTGAGCTGTAAACTAAATGATGTGACTGTACTGTGATGAAACACATTAATATTGACATTTCTTACCAAATGTAATTTGTAAAAATCAGGTTGAAAATGGCTCAACACACCATCTACTGGTTTAAATCAGCCCTGAACCTGCGAGGCCGATGCTGACAGTCGACCGGTTGGGACCTGTGTACGAAATGAAATTTATATAGAAATGTATATAAAAAAAGAGTGTCAGTCAGACTCCACATGGCCACGCCTCCTACAGGTGTTGTTCCCTCACTATTTGTTTTAATTTGCTGGGAGAGAGGGATCTAGCAGAACCTGAGGGTGGAGTTACACTTTAAAAGAAACCCATGTCGACTACCGCTGGTAGCAAACTAGGCCTATATTCTCGGGTGCAGAGGTCACCATCTGAATATCGAGACGTTGCTGTGGAACGATCTGCCTGTTGAGATCAGACATCTTTTAAATCCCTACTTCAAACTTTCTTTTTTAGGACAGCGTTTATGAATATTTTATATGTTGCTGGATTTCATCATCCACTCTTTAACTTTATTTTATCCCCCGTGTTGTTTTTATTTGTACAGTTTTTTTTTTTCTGTAAACAGAAAAGTGCTATATAAATAAAGTTTCATATTATATTATCTGTATTCTCATCTGCCTGTCTGTCTGTCTCTCCATCCCTCATCTGATCCCGTCATTTGCTCGTCATTCATCGTTTTAGTGGAACAGTAGAGAACGGCCTCTTTCTGTGTGAGAGAAAGTTGAAATTAACTTTTCATCCATGTTTAGGATTATTCACCTGCAGTGTAAACTGTCAGTCACTTCAACATCAAGCAGTTATCTGTATTTCGTACGAAGGCGAATGTTGACAATCACTCGTTTAATCACAATAAATGAGGCAGCAGCGACATTTTGTAACAAACTCATGAAGATGCAGCGTGTTGCTCGTCTTACCTGAGACTCTTCATCAGGTCCGGTTCACACAGACCCGATGCAGTTTAAAGCAGACCTGACACAGAGCCGACGTGGACCCGCTTTAGGTCGGGTCCTCTGGTCAGCATTGGAGACTTCACTCAGGATCCAAACTGGACGGGAATATTTTCCACTCAAAACTTTATTGATTTTGTACCAACATCGAGTTTCTTCCATACATGTAGTGTGACTCAGGAGATGAATAATTCTGACGTTCAACACATTAAGATAATGTTCAGTAGTTTCGTAGTAGCTTATGAAGGAATTCATTCACTTTGATACGTAGTTCATACCGGTAAAAGCAGATTACAAATACTGTGTGTGTTTCTGTCCCTGTATGCATGCGGCATGTGTCGTGTGTGTGTGTTTTGTGTAGATGTATGTTTGTGCGTTTTGTCCTCCACATAACAAAACCAGATGCAACACGGTTGCTTAGTTTTTGCCACTGAAGACAAAAAAACAAGGAAAAAAACAAAAGATAAGTTTGCCTTCATCTGTCACCTTTTTCTCTATTTACATTTAACTCATGCTGTTTCCGTCTTGTTCTATGTTATTGTCGTGGGTACAGTTCAAAGGTAGTGGTCTTTTCCACTTCTGGAGAGGTCGCTTGTTTTCCCTTCTTGTGCTGTCCCGGGTGGGCGGGGCACGACTCGTCCTCTTCTGTCCGACGGAGGCCGAGTCCGATGCCTGCGTGGTCGAGAGAAGATCACTCACCTTTGACCTTTTCTGAGACAAAGAGACAAAGAGAAACGAAGGGAAAGTGAAGTTTGTAAAGTCAGCAGACTGTAAAGGCGTGTGTGTGCGTGTGTGTGTGTGAGAGTGTGTGTGTGTGTGAGTGTGTGTGTGTGTGTGTGTGTGAGAGTGTGTGTCTGTGTGTGTGTGAGTGTGAGTGTGAGTGAGAGGGATGCGGCTGGCCGGCAGATGCTTTATCCGTTTCTGTTCGCCTCTTTCTGCTTTTTACCACTTTTCAGACCAACAAATCCAAGAACAGTTTAGTAACTTTTGAGTGAGAACGACAGAGATTCAAACTCTCTTCGTGCACGTCTGTTTGAAATCCGCCCACGCCATTTTTCCCCAGATGTTTTGGCAGATGCTGACCTATTGAGAGCAAGAGTGGACGGCACTTTCAGGACATATTTATATGATACTTTATTGTTTTGTTCTATCTTTGTTTTATCTTGACATATTTTCTCTTTATTTTAGTGCTATATTTTAAATATTACATTGTCCTTGCCATACGTGTTCTTGCTATTAGCTGCTTCTCTTCTTTGTTATTCATTTGTTTGCTTGGTTTTATTGCACTATTTTATTTTGCATGTTTTTTTCTCTTGTTTCTTCACTTCTATTGTAAAGCACTTTGAGCTACGCCCCCTGTATGAAAGGTGCCATATAAATAAAGTTTATTATTATTATTATTATTATATCTTTACCAGAGTTTAAGTGTTTTATCTAAAGACGTTTGATGGATGAAAAACATGGATTTTGCACTGCTGTCACTGGGAGTTTCCATGTAAGAAAATACAAACACAACATTTCCTCTCACTTGCTTTACGGCAATTACAACTTTTTCTGCTCTTACAAAATCAGTACCTGCGCGCTTTCAAATCTGTACATGCAGACTAATTTTGCTCAGACTTTTGTTTTATGTTGAACTATGTGCTATGAACATCCATGGAACCATTTTTACTGCATCATTTTTTAAATTCAGTCTAAAAAAGTAAGTTAAAAATAACCGGAATTATCCTGTAAGCCTCAGCGCCAGACTTATTTTTCAGTTAAAATATAACTTCAGGACTCGACAGTTGACTAAATGTCTTTATTTATATTGAGACATTTTGGCTGCATGCCTTGTTACAGTGGATGGATGAATGGATGCAGTGTGTGTGTGTGTGTGTGTGTGTGTGTGTGTGTGTGGTGTACCTGTGTGTGGCTGGTCCCAGATGTAGCTGTTGAGGATTTCTCCGAGTGTGTAGAAAACACAAATCACCGCCGTCATCACGCTGAAGAAGACGACTCGAGCCAGCGGAGTGATGCGCTCCAGCACCGGGTACACCCACACACCTGTCACCTGGTGCACCCAACACGTCCTGGGTGGGGGGGCAGGGACACCGAAGATTCACGTTAATAAGCATTCAGAGCACATTTCTTTCAGTTAGTAGCAAAGATTAAACCATTTTAACTCAGGATTATACTCAATTAAAAGAAGTTCATGCAAACAGCTGAAACCGGACAGAGTTCAACTAAACTAGCCTAGCAAAGATAAGCTGGACCCCAGAGTTAATAAACCAGAACTTAACCTAACACAAATAATTTCAGGGTTCCTACAAAGTCTTGAAAGTTTGGAAAATGCTTAAGTTTTTTAAGATTAGGAATAGGCTTGAATTGGAATATAGTCCTCGAAAAATGCTTGATTTTTTCAACATAATCTGGTGTTTCATCATCGACACAATCACTCATGGAAACCAAAAATCTTTTAATATTTGAAATGAAACGATCCCGTCGTCATATTTGTTTGTTGTCTCCTGGAATTTATGGTAACTATTCAGAAGTGATGATTAAGGCTTCGAGAGTCTGGAAATTTTTGGTTTAGGTACCTTGAAAGGGCTTGAAAAGTGCTTGAATTTTACTCAAAAAGCTGTACGAACCCTGTAATTTAAACCAAAACAACACAGAACTAAACCAAACCAGGTTTAAATAAGTAAATAAACCTTGGCTCAACTCAACTACTCCTGAACTAAATTTGGATAAAATACCACACACTCAATTAACCAAGGCTGAAATTAAATTAAACTATAATAAAAATGGGTCTGAAGTAGCCTAACTGAACCTAACTGGCCTTTTAAAGGATTCTAATCAGAGTACAAATAAATTAATCTAAACACAAACTAACCTAAACTAGGCCTAATCCACTAAACTACACCTTAATTATCCCATATTACTAAATGTAACATGAATACTGAACTATAACCTGGATGTGTAGTGTATGTGGTGTTTACTGGGAGTTGGAAAGAGGAAACATTTGGTACCAGAGGATGTATCCCACGCCGAAGCAGCACACTGCTGCCAGGCCCCACGACCTGCTGGGGTACCGATGGTGGGTGGTCCGCATCTCGATGATGATGAACGGAAGAACGGTGGTGTGCTGAGAGAGAGAGGTGTAGGGGTGGAGAGAACAAATATAATGTTAGATTTTGAGTTACATTTTTTGTGTAAATATGAAAACACATCTGAATTTGGACAAACCTGCGGAACAGAATCTGGAACCAGAAATGCAGTGGAGGAATGTAACTAAGTATATTTACTCAAGTACTCTACTTAAGTACAAATTCAAGGTACTTTACTTGAGTATTTCCATTTTATGTTGCTTTATACTTCTACTCCACTACATCTCAGAGGCAAATATTGTACTTTTTACTCCACTACATTTGTCTGACAGCTTTAGTTACCTTTCAGATTACAGTGTCTCATCCCCTTCCTGTCCAGAGAAAACCACGTATCTCCACATGTGGTGATTTTGAATGTTTGTGATAAACTGAAGGATGAAGTGTTCGTCCTCCTTCTTAAGCTAAATGAGCTCAGCTGGAAGATGCATCGTCACAAAGCTGAAAACTGGGCTGTTTTTCTGAGCTCATGAAAAGTTGAACTTTTTAAAGATACGTGGTTCTCACAGGACCTGATGATCTTATAGACCATGATACATTGCTGCAGATTAAACTAGCCAACAGTATATAAAGGACTTAAAATGAGCTCAACCTTAAACATCTACAGCAGTAAAATGCAACACACACATTAATGCAGCAGGAATATTAATCCAGAAACAGCAGATAGAACAGGGAAACACTTATACTGCACAATGAGTACTTTTACTTTTGATACTTTAAGTACATTTTGCTGATAATACTTACATATGTTTTGAAAGCAGGACTTTTACTTGTAGTGGAGTATTTTCACAGTGTGGTATTAGTACTTTTACTTAAGTAAAGGATCTGAATACTTCTTCCAACACTGCAGAAATGTACCTGTTTTCAAGCCTTCGTATGTTCTTAATAAAACTCTACAGAAACCAAGACGCACATTAAAAGAAGAGAAATTGGCTATCGGGACCATGATGTCTTGTGGGGAATAAAATGACAAAAGTTTGTACTTTTTGGATGGATCTCTGCGGAGCCCGAGATTTTTTTAGAGCCATCTAGTGGCCAACAGCAGTACTGCACCTTAAAGCACTTCACAGCTTTCTGCCACATCAAGCTGCTTCAGTGAAAAGCAAGTTTACACTCAAGTTTCATTAAAAGCGAATATCCGTGCAGGAATATCTGATTTATTTATTTGTCACACATTATATTATAATATGATAGATAAAGATATGATAGATGGAAAAATGTGACCACTTTGAACTTTTTACATTTAATCCTGACGTTTACTGCATCTGTTCTCTTTTAATAATTCATTCATCTCTATATACAGCGCACGTACGTGTGTGTGTGTGTGTGTGTGTGTGTGTGTGTGTACTTTTGTAATCCATCTAAAAACACACAAACGCATTTAATGGAGGTCATGGCATGTGCTGCTATTTTCTGCGAGTCTGTTTCTCACAAACACACATGAGAATTGTCTTTTAATGGGTGTTGCTGTGACTCACCATCAGACAGCAGTAAACAAACACGCCACACTTATGAAATCACACACCCGTATATAACCCCTCCTCCACCCCTCCGCCAACCAGCAATACCCCCTGCATGCTTTTAATATCTGTGTTGTTTGCAATCAAACATCAAAATTAAATGAATCAATCAGTATCCTCAGGCTGTAGGTAGCTGCTGATGTATACTCAGCTTGTCTGCCTTCACATGAACTGCTCTCTTTGTCCACCAGGGGGCACTCATGTACAAAACACACACACACACACACACACGCACACACACATCAGGCGTAATTGTCTCAGCAGAGTTGAGACCTCTTACCTCATTTGCACTCTCAGGAGCACAGCTGTAGATCAGTGTGTGTGTGTGTGTGTGTGTGTGTGGTGTGGTGTGTGTGTGCGTGTGCGTGTGTGTGTCAGATTGTTCACCCTGGGCGAAGTCTGACTGCTGAGCTCTTTTGTCTCCAGCAGTCGAGCCGGTCGGCCTCGTTATGTTACGATGAGAAAAACAACAACTGGGATTCTTCCATCCTGCTAATTATTCCCAGACTGATGCTTCGAGACGATGGAAGAGTGTTTGGTGCGATGCTGCCGCGCTGCAGAAGGTGTGAACGCTGCTGCAGTATTAAAAGGCAGGTTTTGGTTAAGCGTTGGTTTCACTCCAGGGTTTGTCTTATTTAATAGAGTCTAATCATTAATATCAAGTACATTTTGGATGAAACTCATTCTTTAGCAGCTAATATCTCCTTCAGGTCTAGTTTTAACTAGAAAGCACCCACAGACTACAAGCCTTGTTGTCTTGTTTTTATTTGCATGTACTAGTTCATCATAGCTTGTATCTCGCAATATTAAGAATCTTTCAAAGCTGGATTTATACTCGACCATACCTGCTAACATTTAGGTTTCAAGATTTCGAGATTTTTCGGCGGGGGATGAGGGTGGGGATATAGCCTGACATCGCCAGACCAACCTCTCCGATTTCCAAGGGGCGTAGAACAAAATGCCTCTAGACGCTGTTGCACAGACCTACAACCAATCAGAGCAACAAAACGTGTGACGTAGCGCTGAGCGAATCCTGTCGGAAGTTCGGCAAACACATCTTTCTTATCAACAAAAGCTTTAAGTGCAGCTGTTTGTTCTTTAAGAGAAAAAATACCGTCCAGTTTGTTTAATACTGACGCGATAGCGGATTCAGAACCTTCCACATCAGTGGCAGCCATCTTGGTTCATTACGAAAATGCCTCAACAGCGCTCAACTGAACAGTCATCGCATCAAACCTGCACCATATTTGATAAACAGTTGTGATTGGTCAGCTGGAAATCAGACGCACCTGCTACACTGTAGCCCTGCATCACTATGTGATGTAACGCCACTGCTTGTTTTCCCTCGATCTTAACAAGACTAATATTATATTTCATAAATTGTAATCTGACGTTAGTGGATGTGCTTTTTATTTCAGGCGAGGCGGGGCACCTCCACTTTAAACTCTGGGGAAACCTGGGTATATTAGGCTGGAAACATATGTGTTTAATAGCTAAAAATACTAACAATCTAATATTTCTCTGTCATCGAACTGGTGTGATAGGTCACCCTGTGTGTCTCATGTTGGTCTAAATTCTTTTTCAGAGGCTTTTCCAGCCGGACAAGAGCACAAATTTGAAGGGAAACACTGAATATTCATAGAGTTTGGTATCACAGTCACCCAGTTTAAAGACATTTGTTGACAGTTTTCCAATTGTCAGATGTTTAAAGGGGATTTAATAGGAAAATTAAACTTGTGTATTTGACAAAGCCGTGTGCTTTGTATACTGTACAGCAGAGGAGGCAGTCGTTGTGTCACTTTACTCTGACCAATCGGCTTCTCAGATTTCCCTCTGAGGATGTGAAAGAAGGTCAGATTGAAGATGCCAAGTATGTGCAAACTAACAAGAGTAACAACATCTCCGAGGAGGACAGAAAAGCTCCCTCTCCTGGGGTCTTAAATTCTAGGTTTCCCTCCCATCATTATACTGTACACACACACACACACACACACACATCCTGACGCTGCGTTTTTGTGCCTCAGAGGAATTCCAGTCTCTTGGTCGTGTTTAAGTTTAGTCTCTGTTGAGAGGACTCGCCGCTCGTAAATAATACTCCCTTTATTCTCGCTGTCCCTCTCTCTATTTTTGTTTCTAGGTCTCTCTCTTTGTTGTCCTCTCTCTCCTTGTCTGTCTGTCTCTCTCTCTCCCTCTCTCTCTCTCCCTGTCTGTCTGTCTGTCTGTCTCCCCCCCAAGGTTTGCGGTTTCGCTCGAGCTGCCAGCTTTCTGCCTCTGTGGAAACGCCCCCCCCTTCTGCGAGCAGCGGTGGTTCGATCCTGTGGTCTGGGGCTAAAAACGGGACAAACCATTTCACACAGTGATGCACAGCAGGGGGGGTTGGCGGGTGGGTGGGGTCACATGGCTGAGAGCAGGTTCATGGGGTCGAACATCTTCCAGCGTCGGCGAAAAACTAAAATTGATGCATCAGAAAAAGACTAGAAAAGTCTAGGATGTGTTTTAGAAGCAGAGGGTGTGACCTGAAGGTCGTGGGTTCTACACCAAAATCAAATGAAATAAACAAACTCTTTGGATCTACAAGAATCACAAGGGTGCCATATTCTTCATTCAAAATACATGCAGCTATGGGAATCTGCAGAAACAACCAACTGACTGAGGTAATATGGGGGTTTAACAAGGCTTGTTCCTGTGGCTAAGACTCATGGGACATGTTATATTCTATTGCTTGATCAATCAGATACTTATCAGATCTCCTGACCCAGTACGAACCTTGCAGACCTCTCAGGCTGGTTCTGGACTTAGGACAATGCTGACTGCTTTCAAATCCAAGCTAAAGATCTACCTGTTTATCAAATGTATTTGTCAGTTTTATTGTTTTTAATCTCGCTTGTTTTTATCACTTGTTTCTTGTGCCTTTGGGTATGAAATGTGCTATATAAATAAATTTGCCCTGCCTAATCTGTGTTTTATATTGGTTTAAATGAGGAGATGCTAACATTTCACTCCTGCTATTGAGCTCTAGAAACTAAAAGGATGGACAGAAAAACCCAGAGACATGTTTCAGCTTTTCCAAAAGACTCGAAGAAAATACAGTTACAGAAGCTAACGAAACAGAAGCTAGCTAGGAGGTGGGACTTTGTTACTTCAATTAGGTAATTCAGTTTGTGATTGGACAGAAAGTGTGGCATCACTTTAGATTTGAACCATGTCAACCTCCTCAACTATGAAAACCAACATATACTCCAAAAGGTGTGTTCGGACTGAAAGGGAAGCGAATTGTAGAGGTGGCAAGATTGCAAATAGATTGCAAAGTCAATGCAAAGATGCAAGAGATGCAAATGTGCCCTGGGTGGCCCAAACCGAGACAAAGACGAGTTTGTACGAGTTGAAAATGTTTGTTGTCAGGTAATAAATTCACGCTCATCCCGAGGCTTCGTGACTGCACTTCATGAACGTACAGAGACTAGAATAACAGGAGAGAGAGACTGAAGTTAATAACAGAAAGAACTGGAGATACTGAAGAGCTCTGAGATCAGTCTAAAAGACGTGCTGTTCAGAGGCTCAGGGGCTCTGTGACCGCCAGTGTTTCTTTATTTTATCCAACACCTGGCCAGATGTGCACAGCTGTGAAGAGATTCAGCTAATTCAAATTCTCCCCTCCATGTTTATAAATTACAGTCGTACAGCTGATAGTCAACATGGCAGTAAATCCGGCTTTCTGACTGCCACCTGTGAACGTGATTATTTTGAATATTTGTAGCCTGTTTATTCAGCTCTTGTACGAACAACCACGTCCACTATTATGATTTACCCTTCTAAGTATGACAAACAGCATCTCATCCCACCTGCACAGGTAGCCACTTGAGCTACAACAATAGGTTGATTAGTTGATTAATCATTTTTAGTCATTTTCTAAGCACAAATGCCAAACATTTTCTGATTCCAGCTTCTCCAATGAGAGGGTTTTTCTGCTTTTCTCTGTTTTATATCATTGTAAACTGAATATTTTGGGGTTTTGGATTGCTCTTCAGACAAAATAAGATATTTGATGATGTCGCCTAGGATCCAGGGATGATGTGATGTACATTTTTTAATATTTTCTGGCATTTTATAGGCGAAACGACTAAAAAATAAGATTAATTGATGATATAAATAATCGTTAGTTGTAGCTCTAGTAGCCACCCTACAAAAATATGTACAACTTAGCTCGCCCTTATGTTTATTTAAATTTAGAAAAACCTTTTCCCATCTTTATCTGCTTGTGCCAACCCTTCACTGAAGATATACTGTCTGATGCTTATACAGTGATATTCAAGACACCTTATTTTTATAGCTGCACCATAACAACATCAAATAGGAATATTCTATTATTCTATATAAGTCAGACTGACACATTCAGTGTCTTTTGGAAACTTTTGTATGAGTAGAATTTAAAATAAACTCAAAACATTTGATTATAAAGAGGAATCCACTGGTTGGTGTTTAAGAGGTCAGAGGTCAAGCAGCTGATGCAGCGCTGGTCGCTCAGTCCTGCGTCTCTGCACTGATAAAGGTTTTTTAAACTGAACTCCACTTGAACCCTGAAAATCAAATAAAAGGTCTCCTGTTGACATTTTTCTCAACAGTTTTCTAAGTTAAGGAGCTTATCATGTCACAGGACAACCCTGTTCTTTCACAAACACTGAATCTGAACCTGTCCAAACCTGCAGCACCACAGTGCACTGAAGCCATTTAATGGCAGCGTTTAACAAAGAGAGGCAGGCTGTTGGTTGTTGTCCAGTATTGTAACATAATTATTATCAGAGTTTTTTCGCTTTAATTCTGATGTTGCTGCATTTTTCTTTTACATAGAAAGTCAAATTCTTAGAATCCTGTGCTTCTGTCTTTGTTGCAACACTGCTGTGTCTTTAAGTGTTGATTAGAGCTAAACCAATCAATCAGCCAATATTAGCTTACTGCAGATACAGTATCTGCGTATGATGTGTAAAAGGAAATGTCAGTACAGGAATACAAAAATATGTTTGACGTTCTTTAGAAACAGTGTCTCCATTAAAAAGGTTTATCCACAAGAGAGCACTAACAAGTTTATTTTTAAATATAAAATGTCTTGTGTGGTACATTTCATTTTTTTTTAACCAAGGTAATTTAAGGGATCTTTATAAAAATGTCTGTTTATGTTAAGTGTTAATGTACAAAACTGACTGCCAGTGTAACATCATCAGATCTTAACTCTCAAACGTGAATCGGTAAAAGTTGCACCTGCAAGAGAAAAAAGTGTCAAAAAACATTAACAACATAAAAATATCATCAGTACCTTTAAAGGTACATTGGTGCTAAATAAAAGGTGTCATATGCAGTAAATTATGTCCACTATGATCTTATCAGTTTACATTAACTTTAATTTTTGTTGATAGTTAAATTGACTTAAGAAGCATCATGGAGAACCTTTGGTATTTGTTTATTGGTTGTTGGGAAGATTAATAATGATTATACTACTGCTTCACTCTGTATGAGTCACTAAATGTGAAAGGTGAAAAGAACACATGCTGCTGTCACGTTGGCACAGCAGACACACACACACACAGTGATAATAATGCAAGTAGAGCACAAAAGAGATGAAGGTTAAGTGCTGATCCCAGGTTTATTTGTGTGTGTGTGTGTGTGTGTGTGTGTGTGTGTGTGTGTGTGTGTGTGTGTGTGGACCCAAACCCGACAATGATTCACCAGCTGTTAACAAACAGCTGATCCTCGGCCAGCTGAGCTTTTATAACAAAAGTACAGAGAGAGAGAGAGAGTGTGTTTGTGTGTGTGTGTGTGTGTGTGTGTCACAGGTCAACGGCGTCAGACCCAGTGTGAGGCTATAATCCTCTGTTGCTTGGAGAAACCTGACTGTGTGTGTCCGTCTGCGTGTGGGTTTGCCTTTATGAACTGCAAGAGTAATGGATACCCCCCCCCCCCCACACACACACACACACACACACACTGAAGGACACAAGCACACACACCCCAACATGCTGGTTTTCCTATACTTGTTTGGGATTACATTGACAGACTCTCCTCACTGACGATGTAAGAAAAAACAAAGGTTTGGTTTTGATCAGTGTTGTTCTCTTAGTAACAGACGTTGAACAGAAGGGGACCCCACCCCTGAATCACATTATTTTATGAAGAAAGCCATTCTTTGTCAGCAGACCAGTTAAAAACCTTGGTTAAAAAGACTTTAGTTTGGCTCATTTAGTTTTGCAATAAATGTATTGCATTGAAACACCGGAAAGCACGTGCTCACGAGATGATTAGTGGTGTAGGAAATAAGAAAAAACACAATTCTGCAACATAAAATTCTGTTTATTTTTCAGTTCTCTAATCTTTGGTCACGACACGACCTGTGACGATCACAAAGTATTCAAAGTATATTTTGCTTCCTGTTTGAGGATCGCTAATAAAGAAGGTTTTTGAAAACATTTTATGAATGAATCTAACAGAGGTGCAAAGTGTCACTGTAGCTTTATCCAAACACGAACCCATGTACAGATCAACCCCGCTCTCATGTCTTTGTAGTCGCTGGCACACCAAACTTTAAAAATGAATTCATAGTATTCTAAGCAAGGTTTTTACAAAATATCAAACTGATCCAAATATGTATGAGTGTGAAAACTATAGCTGCACTTGAAGCTGTTTTCCTGATTTGGGGGCTTGTTTCTAAACTCCTGCCTTTATCACAAATAGTGCTACTCTGAAAAGTACATTTTAATAAATGCAACATGTGAATCTCATTACAGGAATTGTCAAATAATATTGGATTGGACCAGGATGATTTTGGCCATGACAAATGTATTCTGTCATGCCTTATTCTGCCAGCAGCAGTTTGTTCCATGACAACTGACATTGTTTGTCAGATCGTACCAAGTAAATATTGACTTATTATCTTTTATCTACTCCCCAGATGCCCTTAGTGGACCATTATCAGTAGGATCTCCTTTTATTACAGCTGTTTTGTGATTTGTAATTTAGTAGAATGTAGTTTTTCTGTGATCAGTTTGCTGCTAACCAAACTAGCTGTCTGAGGCTAATGTGCATTACTGTGTTGTACTGCCTATGGGGACTTAACGTTGATCTTTCACTGGTGATAACTTTGTTTCTTCCTGGCAGGAAGGACAATGATACTCGTCTATTCTCTTCTGAACAGTTTCCTTGTCATTGTATAAATTTATTTTTACAATATGTTTGGTCTATCTCTTGTTTATGAAATCTGATGTTATTCTGATTTGTAATCGCTACCATTGAATTTGTTGTCCGGTATCATTTTCACAGTTTGCTTCCAGTTAAAACCTCACAGGCCAGCTCCTGTCAGCTTCAATATGAAGCTCTCTGCACAGCTAGCTGTCTTCCCGCACGCATAGCGAGGGCTGGAGACTGCCAACTTTAACTCTAAACCTAATTAATAAAACTACAGAAGTTCGTCACTTCTATTTGTGTGAACTAATTAAGACAAGAGCTTAACTATCAGTGTTATAGATAATAATAAATCAATAACAAGTCTGTAAAGTCTGTAAAAACCACCACTTGATTCTTCCACTTTCAATTACTTTATTGGCTTGACTCTTGTTCTCTCCCTCCCTCTACATCACTCGACCCCTCCCTCCCCCAATGGGAATGGCGACACGGTTGCCGTGGCAGCCAGCATAGACAAACAACAGTGATACCATGGAATACCTCAAAATATTTACAACAAGACTGGATTCACTCACACACACACACACACACACACAGCCGTTGGTGGTGTGCTGGTTGTTTTGATCCTTGGCGACGCCGCCATAGCAACCACTCAGCTGTTACGTCATCATCTGGAGTACGAGGAGAGACACAAACAGACACACGCTGTCTTTGTCTCTTCCAGCTGAAGTAGAGTTTTGGGAATGATCACGGGAACACACACACCACCTCACCTCGCACGGCTCTGGCAGAAGGAAGCTTGATGAGGAGGTTTTGCATTGACAGACAAAGTGCTGGAAAATGTTCTGATTATCTCACGGGCTGATTTAAACACACGCAGCAGCTGATGGTGTTATCAGTCAGTGGACATGGTGCGCGGCGTGTCAGTCTGTCTAAACATTAGATTAAACCCACTTCCTCTAGATGGCAAATCAAAGCCAGCGATCCGCCATTGACTCTATTCAAATTCAGAGGTTCACCAGCACCAGCTTTGACCACCGATAAGATATATCAAGTACTTTACAGAGTTTATGATCCATTGACATGAGTAATGGTCCAAGTAAGACTTATTTTACATGCCTGCCATGTAGAATTCTAATATATGGCTCCATCAATCAATTTAGCACCACTTATCCCACAGCAGGTTACGCAAGGTAGCCCAGATGTGCTTCTTCTCCCCCCAGAAACATCATCCAGCTCATCCTCCAGAGGCAAACCCAGACCAGAGGGGGAGATATGAGTCCTGCACTTGACCCCAACCCACAAAAACTGCATGTAACAAGTAAAAATATGTAGATTTATTTCACAGGGATGAGTAAAAATAAATAAATAACATGCAGGCAACACGTGGGTGAAATAAACAGCAGAGAGGGGAAAAAACATTTTATCAATCCTCATTTTGCCAATGATTTTTTATATAATTATATTTACTGTATTTGTTAAATTTCATTACTTAACATCCTCTCAGCTTTGGTTGTCAGACAAAATGGGGAAAACAGGAAAAACACCCCTTCTTCCGACTTGGGCGCGTTCACGAATTATTCCGAAGTGGTTAGCCCTAATGCTAACCTGGTAGTCACACCAGATGAATGGCCTAAATTAGCTTATTTTTTGTGTGAAACCAGATGATACAAACAAACAGTGTATAGCTCCCATAAAATTATAGTTAATTATTATTCTGATATAACTGCCAGCCCTGGTGTATTTGCAGCCATTCTGCCAACAGTTTGTTGACATGTCTGTAGTGGGAGATATCAGTGTCAGATATTCCCGATATCTCCGACTCGGATTTACAATTTTTAAACGATACGACCAGTTTCTAATTATAATGCATCAATTAAGATGTAACATCTCTGTTGAAACCATCCTCAGCCAGCTATTTCACGTTCACTGACCAATTATTAACAGTAATCAGTGAATTAAACGACAACACCGGCACAGGAAATGCGACTCACCATGCCGTGGTTGAGCCACTGAGGGATGAAGTTGTCCAGTAGTCTGGGGTAGACCAGTTCTCTGTCGTACAGGTACAGAGTCCAGAACGTAAACACCACAAACTAGAGAGAGAAGAAAACACTCAAGTTAGCAATCTCATACAACACATATTAAAGGCAAGCAGCTGCACAAAAACACTGAAATGAAGTTATTGAACTGCTGATTGCTACCAAACATGCTGTCAGATCAGTGATAAGAAATAATGTTTTTCCTTTCTGTAAACTGTTGTAGCCACCTCTGTGAGAGTGCACTTGACTACTGCTCTCTTTTGAAAATGCAGCCAAAACAAAAAAAGTGTTGCCAAAGACATTGGTGACCTTAATTAAAGCCTTTCTGCCATGCTGCTGTAAGAACACAATAAGCAGAACAAACTGCAGAAAACTGTAGAATTTGTAGAATTAGAACATTTCCTAATGAAGCCTTGGGTACAGCGTTTTATTTAGGACAGTAAATGATACTGTGCTACATTTTAAAACGTTAGCATGGCAACATGCTAAACGTGACATGCTTAACATTAGCGTGTTAACAAGCTAATATTTAGTGTGTATTGTGCGTGTCATATTAGCATGTTATCCGGCTTAAATGTATTGTAATGTTAGATGTTAGCACTGAGCTCAAAGTAAAGCTACCAGAGTAAAGCCTAAATATAGCTGATTTGTATTAGGTAACAACGTGGCCTCTCCTCCAGCACCACCCCCAGGGCAAACTTTACACTTTGTGCCCCACTAGTGGTAAAGATCTACACTGTCCCTCCATTTTACATCCGTCTTGTAATGTTATTTTTTGAGCATTATAGCCTCACAGTGGCTACAGATGTTAAGTCTTGTTATTTCTCTTTGCACACGCAAGGGCCAGCTGGCACACTGGGCCTCCAGCTGCGCATCCAGAACATCCCGATGGCAGACCCAGCTGTTAACAGCCACCTTCCATCCCACATGTCCTGATCGCACCGTAAGCTAACAAACTCTTGGTCTAATGTATCTCCTGCAGACTGGTTGGACCCGGGCCAGACCATGTTCTGCAGGACGGGGGTGGAATTACCTGACCGTCATCTGGGTTCCAGTTCGAGGCATCTAAACCAACCCCCCCCATTGTACCCTGACCGGCAAGTTCTCCGCTTTCAACAGGACGATGGAGGCAGGAAACACACACACACACACACACACACTTGTCCCTGTGTGTCACATATACACAGACTTCCACTAGTTTCCAGACTGCCTTACACAATAAGAGGTGCCCATATGGACATGCATGCACACATACATACATGTAATATATGCACCTGCCCACTCGTGCATGTATACAACACACACACACACATACACACTCTTTCCATATCAGTCAGGCTAGGTTTCCAGCCATTAGCTGTGGTGATAATCATGTCTATTGTATTGTGTGTAAACTGAACTCTGTGCCCAACTCACACACATGGCACCATGCCAGCTGACTGCTTCTATAGTGTGTGTGTGTGTGTGTGTGTGTGTGTGTGTGTGTGTGTGTGTGTGTGTGTGTGTGTGTCAGAGAGAGAGAGCCGTGTGTGCTGGCAGCTATCTCACTGGCACTCTTGTTGCTCTGGGCAGTTGGCTGTCCGTCGATTAGTGTATGTGTGTGTGCATATTCTTGACTGTGTGTGTCGAAACCTACAGTAGGATATGGTTGTGGTCAGACAGGCATACAAGTTCCTCGGTGCAGCAGCTACAGGGCACCTTGCCAACTGAAATCTTGAAGAAAAGTGTGTGTGTGTGTGTGTGTGTGTGTGTGTGTGTGTGTGTGTGTGTGTGTGTGTGTGTGAGAGAGAGAGAGAGAGAGAGAGAGAGAGAGAGAGAGAGAGAGAGAGAGAGAGGCAGAACCATGCGAGTAGAGTCTGCCAAGCAGCGTTGTGAGAACAGCCTGAGGATCAGACTGAGGTCACCGTCTGGCTGTCTGAAGCAAACAGAGGACGACTCGACATCGTTTCCTCTGTTGTGTTTATTCACACTGATACGAGCCGCTGAAGGCCCACACTGATCAGCATGTTGACACTGAAGCTACTTGTACTGGATATGTTATTGTTACCAATATATGACACCTTCAAATATACCTAGTTTTACTTTCATTATTTGTTTGATTTGCTTTAGGCGAGGTCTTCAAATTCCTTGTTTTGTCTCACCAACAGTCCAAAAACCCAAAGATATTTAATCTACAATACGAAACACAGAAAAGCAGCAAAGTATCTGCAAAGTTTGAATGAGGAGCTTTCAACAGAAATGTACAATTAATGATTATTAATAATTATATTATTAATAATTATTAATAAGAAATTACTTTTTTTTAATACCCGAAAAACCACAATGAATACAAAGACTTTTATGTGTTACAACCCGCCCACCACTCCATCTCTGTCACCATCAAATCTACCTGTTGAGAGAATTAATGCCTCATGTTGTAGGAACATTTTTGGATTTTTAAACTGTTGCTCTCTCCAGCATGTGGCAAGCAGCATCTGTGTTTGCTGATAGCAAACTTTATATAACTTGGAGATGCCACTGAAGTGGTTATTGTTGCTGTTAGGTAAGGCCTCAAACTTGATGGCTTTTTGAGTGAACCTTTGGCTAACTGAACCCATGTGACAGACAAAAAAATCTAAATAAATGTCCTGATTCTCTTGTTATACCCAGGTCTAAATGTAAATGCTTACATAGCACTTCTATCCAAAGCGCTTTACAAGGTTTTTGCCACTCATTCACGCACACACCGATGGCAGCGAGCTACCACGCAGGGTGCTGGCAAACCATCAGGAGCAATCTGGGGTTCAGTGTCTTGCCGAAGGACACTTCGACATGTGGACAGGAGGAGCTGGGGATCGAACCGCCAACCCTGTGATCAGTGGACATCCCGCTCTGAGCCACAGCCGCCACAATATATAGTCATCGATGCAAGGAAGAAGACAAGGATTCCTCTGACAGCCACATGCTGATTTCACAGAGAGGAAAAGCCTTCTGAATCAACATTTGGGCCTCGCTTCAGAGAAACCAAAGAAGGGGCGAGAGAGGTAGTAAGAAAAAGGAAGAGCAAGAGGGAGCTGATTATACTGCAAATGCATAACTCAAGCCTTTGATTCCCCAGGCTATTGTGTGTGTGTGTGTGTGTGTGTGTGTGTGTGTGTGTGTGTGTGTGTGTGTGTGTTTGGTTGTATGCATCCGCCGGCTCACCGCTCCGACAGGGAAGGCCAGTACAGCCATCATCCAGTCCCTCAGGCCAATCAGCTTCCTCAGCTGCCGCTCCTGCTCCCTGCTGTCGCCTCCCTTAGTCAGCAGACTGGACACATCGATCAGGACACACACTCCGAAAAACACCGCCTGGATCACCTGCAGAGAGGGAGAGAGACAGAGAGGAGCTCAGCAAGCTCTTTAACAGCTTACACGTCTTCACAAGACAAGTCAGAGAGATAGAGAGGGGAGAAGGAGAGAGCTTAGACAGTAAATCTTTCAGAGGAAGAAAGAGGGAAGCACAAGAGGACGAGACAGAGATGATGAGAGGGAGCAACCAAAAACTGCACTGCGATCAAAGCATCGCATTTTGTGGTGCACACACTTTTCCTTAACCTGCCTCTCTTACCTCTACTTCAGTCAGTAATTTCATCTATTACCCCCAAGTCATTTTAACATCCTCCAGAGAGAGGATGTGGCTGGAAACACCGACATTAATCTAAGATGAGCATGCAAGAACTCAGCCAGCTGGAGAACCTGTTTGTTACACTAATATGACAGCTGGAGTGTTTTTTGTGGTCCGTGTTTATTCACCACAAACCGGCAAACTGTACAAGGTACGCACTGACTGAGAACTAAGTGTACAACAGCTCAGCCTTAGACTGATCTCAGAACTTACAGGAACTCATTTTTCTTGTATTTTATCCCATAACAGCCAACTTTTTTACTGTTAACGTACGATCATGAATTGGAGACATAAAGCCATGGGATGGGTGCAAATTTCTCACTCTAGTTGGAACATTTTCATCTTGAACAAACGCGTTGTTGAGAGTGAATTTGTTTGCCTCCACTAGTTTCAAGTTTTGCATTGACTTGCCATAAAGTTACACTGCTTTCTAAACATTTGCTTTGTGTTCAGTCCAAACACACCTTTTATCAACATTTTCCGAAGCCACCGTGAACAGCGAGTTTTATTTACGGCACCGGCCTGAAGCTCCTTGTCTTTCTAGCTTGCTATGCTAACGTTAGCTACTCGACCCATAGAGAGAGAGAGAGAGAGAGAGAGAGAGAGAGAGAGAGAGAGAGAGACTTACAAAGAGGAAACTCCCTGCGTCAAGATCGCAAACATTACCTTCATGTTAATATCCAGTCAACTGTCTTAACCTTTTAACAACTAACCTTCTTTGGTTTATGGTGTTTTTAACTGTATTTGATGTTAGTTGCAAACAAAAGCTGCAAGAGCTGCAACGATTAGTCGATTCATCGATTAGTCAATGGAAATACAATTAATTGGTAACTATTTTGATAATTGAATAATCGTTTCATTTTTCAAGCAAATATTCTCTGATTTCAGCTTCTCAAATGTGAGAATTTGCTGATTTTCTTTGTCATATATGACAGTAAATGTCTTTAGGTTTTGGACTGTTGGACGAACAAAACAAGCAAACTGAAGACATCACAGTATTGATAAAACGATTGATCAAGAAAATAATGTGCAGATTGCAACATAAAGTTCACTGTTCAGTTTCTTGGATTTGATTAAGTCCATGGCCATGATGGTGTGAAGTAATTTCATTATATTTTAACTAATTTCAGTATTTCAGGACGGTTCGATGATTATCGTGATATTTTTGAGTTTTCTCGTCTCTTTCGTGAGACGTGAACACTGGGCCTCTTATGTGATGGAGTCGTGATTTGTGAACACTGGCTCTGGAAGTGTTGTTGAGGTCTTAGATCAGTGGTTCTCAACCTGGGGGGTCCCAAGATAATTTCCAGGGGTCGCCAGGTGGTTGTGGAGGAGAAAAAAATAAAACAACATATCTTAGACTGGGCAATGGTTTTTACATTATATCGCCTGTACCAGTGATATAATTTGCCTTAGAATAGATTTTATTGTGTGTGTTTGTGAAATTAGTTGTTGTTCTCTCTGGGGGCAAAGCTATGCTCTTCCTGTGTGAGTCTGGTAGCTTTCATGTGTTATAATTATATTACAGTAATCCCTGAGCAGCCTCTGACATCGTGGTGTTGTGAGTTGAAGGTGGGGTTGGCAGTAGTTTTTTGGCGTCACTGGGCAAAAGCGGTTAAAACGTGGCCTGTTTAGCTGCATGTGTCTCTCCCTCTTGTCATGTCACTTCTCCACTGTCCACCTTTGAACAAAACAGACCAAAACAAAAAAACAACTTAGTGCTATCAGACTATTAGTGCCTTCAGCTGGGGCCGTGTTTGCCATATTCCCACCAACAGTCCATTTGAATGAGACACTGACGGGTATTTAAAAACTTTGCTGACATTTTCTTATATCTCCAAGTTCTTTTTTTAGTTACAGGGACCTTTTTAAAATTGTCTTTTGGGGTTTACTCTTTTGCCTAAACTTAATGCTGAAATCCAATAAACACAAAATAATTTGCCGTCTTTTAAAAAGAAGCAGAGCAATTTCCATTTTATCGCCCATCACCTAGCAACAGTGTTCTCAAACTTGAACCCCTTGAATGCCAAACATATCCTGTACTTGACTTCCCACATTTAAAACACAACCTCACCGGTTTCCATTTAAAAAAAAGGCAGCACATACAGCAGCTGTAAGTATCTGGACGTGATGTAACACCATCCACACTTAAGACTAAAATGGAAAGGAAGTCATACGTCACCACCAGCAGATATTTTCAGCGTGAGACGCGAGGATGATAAGTACCTTTAAAATCTCAGAGGAGGAGCGGAAAAGCAAAAACATGACCATCAACTATCCCTTCTTATTATCGTTGCTGATTGTAGTTCAACCTGTCTTTCACAGAGATGAGTAGAAATACAATTAAACTGTGGTTTGACTTCAAAGTATTGGATAATAGTGTGCAGTAATATAGATTAGACTTCCGTAATCAGATCTTAGCTTGTGACCATAGCTGCCGTTACATAGGCAATATTTCTTCAGCCCGATTGAAATCATTCTGATTAGAGATTCCAACTTAACTGTTTACATGGACGCTAAATAAAGTGATCGATAAGTGTGTGTATTCATGCACAAAAAGCATTTAATCAGATTAAAACTTTGTTGACATGCGCACAGTGGCTCTGTGCGTTGTGAAGCGTCTAATCTGCCGAAAATATAACAGAAGAAGAAGGGTTTTTTTTCCCGGGGGTTTTATTCTCTTGTTGTTTCGAGTCTTTCGACCATCGAAGCATTCAACAATATTTAAATCTTTTAAGTTGTTTCTGCCACACAGCAGTTTAGTTTCAGTCCCTCCCGGAAATTCGTTCACGTCACCTAATGTTCGTGGGGCAAACATGCACAGAAAGAATATATTTATTTAAACCAGAGAGAAACGATTGGATTAAGCGTTTACATGGTTATTAGGCGCTAATATTTTCCTATTGAACGGATTATCAAAGGTTTACTCCAGCCCTCTCAACCCGATTGATCGGGCTGGATTGGGTCAGACTCTTCCGACTGAAGTGGTTACATGAGGCATTTTTATTCTGATTGGGCTATTACTCCCATAATTAGTGGAATATTAGGGTCCATGTAAACGCAGCTACTGTTTTTCACTCACTTCCTATATGTTAGATGTTGGAAACAGTGGGAAACACTGTAACCTTTCTGCAAAAAACCTCTTCCTTCTGAGACGCACTGTATTTAGATAAAACTATATCAACAAACGCACCATAAATACTTCACTCAGATCATGAATTTCAAATGCTCAAATCCAGAAGGAGCTGCCGTGGGGCGTTCAGTGAACTGAGGCGAGAGAGAAAGCAGCTCTGTATTTTAACCTCCTTCTCTGTGTAACCAAACACTCCCATCAATACGTTCACAGTGATGGATCTGACCTTCTTCACCAGAGAGAGATGGAGAGGATGCACACGGCCATCTCTCCTCCTCCTTGCTCATCCTCTCTTCTAATCTCCCATTGGGAGTATCAGGTGTCACCCACTGGGTGTGGGGACAGCTGGACGTTGGAGACTTTTGGGCTTTAAAGCTATCGGATGCCAATTCACCTCCAGTTATACGTGTGTTCAAGTATGTATCATCCTTTTGTCTAAGAATACTTAGCTGGTACCCAACTTGATGTGTGTGTATTAACTTAAATGTGTGTGGATGGATGTCAGCACACATATTAGTCCGACACCCTCCCTAAATTAGCTTGCCTGCTACATAAATAATGGCTTTCTATGAGAACTCGGCTAGCGGTGAGGCTCAACACACACACACACAATCAAAGTGCCTGCATTTGTGAAATGGATCTCATAGCAATCATGTCTGTGTTTCAGTGTCAGTGCAGCACTTATCTGCAGTAACACACACACACACACAGTATGATTAAGAGCCAGATGTTGTGGCGGTGTGTGTTTCCTGGCTGCTGGTGTGTACAGGTCATTAACAGCACAGTTAACCAGGAGGAGAGGTCTAATGTGGAAAATATGACACAGCTGTTTCTCACGCTCACACACACACACACACACACAGGTATGCACTTCAGAGGGAATGATTTACTCAACTTAACCACTGCTAAGACAAACTATAATAATGTTTATTAGCTTTTTAGGCCCTTTTTTAAAAATATTTTATTAGATACATTATTACATATGTCTTATGGTTATTAATGGTAAGAAGTATATAGATATGATAGTCAAAACCAGATACCTGTTCGTCTATCACAGGATGAAGAGAAGTAACATCCCTTGTATGTAAAAAAATAAATAAATAAAAACCCAACAGCAAGCAGCTTAAAGCAGCAAGCTAAAGTTCGGACAGTCTGGGCTGCTCATCTTCATGTGCTGTAGCACCCTGAACGCCTCACAATGTTGAGCTTTTGAAAAGTGTCACTAGTAAACACAGCTGAGTAACAGTACATGCAGAAAAAGAGGCAGGAGAAGTGACCCAAGAATACTCAAACAAAAAGAAACAGCCACAAAATGTGCATTGATTTGTTCTTCAGACAGAGAGAAGACACCTTCTGCTAACGGTTTGTCTAAAATGCTGAGCTTGTTATAGCCGCTTCATAGCTAACACACGCTGTGAGACATTATTGCTTAAGTTGACATGCTATGTTTGGGAATGACTGTTAGCATTAGTAATAGAGCTTTGTGGCTGCATGAATGTGTGCATTGTTTGGGATGACTGGGAGCTGTGTGTGTTTGTGTCTTCTTGCAATTCTCACTGGTCATTATAGCATCAAGTCCTTAATTTCATTTCACTTCACAGTCCATGAAGCTGGTTATGAAGCCTAATGTGCCGTTTTCTATTTATATTTCTTGACTTTCGTAGTACTTTTTCATTTTCTCTTACTACGTTTATTGTTACACACCAAAATACCAAAGCAAATTTGTTGTATGTGAAAACCTACTTCTGATTCTGATTTACAAGTAAAGAGCTAAAACCTCACTGTTCATGTTGATATCTGTTCTGTTGTTTTGGTCCTGGATCAGTTGTATCCATATGTTTAGGCTTTTTAGGTGTTTTACCTGAATTTAAAGCCTGACCTGGGCCATGTTCTTCATTCATTCATTGTTGCTCTGACAGATGGACCTTCTAATCTGGATAACTCAATTATATTTGTTGCCTTTCTTTTTCTTATGTAATAATGTTTATCTGCATTGTCCTTGTTAAATAAACTACCAGCAAAATATAAATAAAAAACGCATCCAAGACCTGTAACTTTCCAAACGTCAGTCAGCTGAAATCTCTTCCGTTCAGGACTACGACTGCAACCAATGATTATTTTCACTATCGATTTATCTGCCGATTATCTTCATGATTCATCGATTAATGGTTTAGTCTGTAAAATCATAAAATTGTGAAAAAATGCTCATCACAGTTTCCCAGAGCCCAAAGTGACGTCTTCAGATTGCTTCTTTTGTCCGACCAACAGTCCGAAACCCAAAGACTCTTCATTTACTGTCAGAAAGGACAAAGAAAAGCAGCGAATCCTCACATTTAAGAAGCCGGAAGCAGCAAACGTTTGACATTGTTGCTTGAAAAATGACTGAAACGATTAATCGATTATTCATTTTCTTTTGATCGACTAATCGCTGCAGCTCTCTTCAGTACCACTATGGAAATAAGTGATCTTAACTTTCTGTGTGTTCATCCTGTGTCAGAATAAAACCAAACCAAAACCATTTCAGACAGCTAGCCGTCTGGAAAGCCATCAATACAAGTGTACGCGCGGCGCGCTCCCGCGTAGAGGGACCATTTGTGGCAGGAGCGCATTCTGCACCACAACACCTGTTCCGGTTCAGCCGCTGCACAGCGAGCTCACCGGTCAACCACGTCGGGGGCTTCAAAGGCGACTCCAGACACAGTTTGGTGTAAATGAATGCGGCTGTATGTCCTCCTCTCCCGTTAACGACGAGGTCAGGGAGGCGGAAACGCTGAATAATCGTTTAAATCCGACGAAGCACCGACTCCGGCTGACAATAAGCGAACTTACCGGGCGCTCATTAAAATATAAATATTGAGTCCTACCAGGTCGATGAAGGTCAGGAACTTCCAGCTGCCTCCGTAGGTCTGGTGTGCCGGCATGTCTAACGCTTTGTAGTGGCACAGGATGGAGAAATAAGACAGCAGGATGGCGACCCGGAGAATCTGCGAGGGGATCAGCGCCATGATGCTCGCTCTCTGTCTCTGCTGACTTGTGCACCTTTATTTCCCTTCACCTATTCCTACCTTCCTCTCTGATTCTCCTTAATCCTGTTTTTACCTGTCCTAACCTCCCAGCCTGTCTCTGCGCCTCTCCTGCTCCCCTCTGTCCGTCTACTGCTTCCGTGTTATGGTGACGATGCAGGGGGGGGGGGGGGGGGTATACAGTACTCATGGGATGTACTACAGTATGTGTATAAAGAGTGTATTTATATTTAATTAAAGGAAAACATGATTTATCAGTTTTACATTCATTTATTCGATTTAATTTAACAGTCAATGTTAATTTCTAGCCTCACACAAGTTATACATTTTGAATTTGGCTGTCATTATATATTGATAAACTCATTTACTCATTTGTATTTTTAAATTCAGCTGTGATTTTACGCTTCTAAATGTCTTTGTTTGTCATGTGTAGGCTACAGAGTAACACTGGGTCAGACTGAAGTTAAATTAAATAAAATAGCCAACTTTAGAACAGACTCTGGCAACAACAGCAGAGGCATGTAAGAATAATAATGATAAAATAAAATAGAAACTATGGATCCCCCAGAGTGTTCAAGGATAAATATACTGTATAAGACATTATATAAATATATAAATACCTTTCACAAATGAATTGTGATATACAGACATTTTTATTTCATAATGGCATTTTCATTTTTAACCTTTCATGACAATCGCATGCATACATACAGCACGTATTAGTACTAATATTGCACAGACAGAACAGTAAACGAGATTAACAGCACAGTTATGATAACATTAATTAAACAGGGCCTGTTGTGTGTTTTAGCTGTAAATTGTATTAACTGTTGTCCTGTTATTTTCTCATTCTTATAGTTTTTGCCAGCATGATGGTGGTCAGATGTTTGTCATGTACTTGTACTAATAATACTGAATGAAGAAAAGCTCTGTGCAAACTAAATATTTACTAAATTCTCAATTGTCTCTGAAAAGAATGAGCGTAAATTCGATGCGGGGGGGGGAACCAGCGTCCTGCCAATAAAGCAGCGATTGAAATCAAAATGAACTGATTTAAAGTGAAGGAGAGGAAGAGAGGATGCTGATAGACATCATAAAAAAAGATCTCCAGCCGGCGAGGAAAGAGGTGATGCTGTTGCCACGGAGACGCCGAACTGCTACTCAGGAAAAGAGTGTGGTGCTGTTTCTTCACTTGCAAGTTTATAGAGGGGTGGACACATGCACAAGGTCTGTTTTGAATGTTTACATGACAAATGGTGTACTCGACTTTTCATGTAATTGTGTTTTAAAGTGTTTACGTGCTTCATAAGTCAGGAATCAAACCTGTGACTGTTTGGCTACAGGACAAAGCTGAGATCCCTACATGCAAGTCCAAAATACAGTGGAGATTGCACACTTGTATGCATAGAAGTCTCCCTTTATTGCTGCTGTTGCACAGTTTGTTCTAGAAAATAAAGGACGACTAACAAATGTCTTTTTTAAAGTGGCTATAATAAATATTTTTCTAAGATAAGATAAACTTTATTGATCCCACAGTGGGGAAAGTTCACCGTTATAGCAGCTCAAAAAAGAGATAAAACAACAATTGAGGAGAGAAGAAAAAAAAAAGAAACATTATATACACAATACAATAAATATAAGAGACATAAATAAAAATAGAAAGACCCTAAAGTGCATGATTAGTCATCAGTCATACTGTGATGTGAGTGGTGGTTACAGTGATGCAGCAGATTGTAATGCAGTATTATACTGTCTGATTGCGGTGGGAATGAAGGACCTGCGGAAGCGCTCCCTCTTACACTATGAAAGACAGAGAAACACTGTGGCTAGAAACACTACAGATAAGATCAAAAAGTAAATGTGATTAGGGTGAACTGACCCTTTAACGTGGTTAGCTGTTGAATGGTGGTAATTGTCAGCGTTTTTGAAGAGCTCTGTACTCTGAGGACATATATTTTCACATTATAACAACTTTTTCCCCTAATTCTTCCACTCTGGAGGGTTAAAAACACTTAAAGCTGGGGTAGGCAGAATCTGTGCAACGTAAGCAAAACCTTCCTCCTCTCTCTCTGCTGCCTCGTATCACTCCGCTAAGCCCCTCCCACCAAACCCACAACTTCGACCGACAGCAGAAGGAGTCGGTTCCCCAGTGAAACTGTATCCCTTGTAGGTCTCGCTCTCCACGGCGTGAGCCTCACCGAGACAGCGGTCCCTCCCGCCGCTACTTGTCTTCTGAAAGACGCCCCTCCAGCGCTTCGCGGCCTCAGAGCAGAGCGCCCCAGGCTTCAGAGGCAGCTGCAACGCCGTCCAGCAGCAGGAAGAGAGGCTGGTACACCGCACACACACACCACTGTCCCCCGTCAAAAGTTATCCCCCACTGTTTGTCATCATGCCTCTTTGCCACTCGTCATTATGAGCGCCATGGCATCGGACATAATGAGCCTGAAGCTCCGTGTTGTTTTGTACTATACACCGCTGTAGGCAAAGGAGGTGTTGGACATTTATCACAAGTTTCAGGATTTTCCTCCACTGAATCAGGTTTTCATCATCTGAAGGGACGTGTACACACATCTGCTCTTGTAGCTTAGCCAATACGAACACACCGTCTCTCTGAAATAACCTGTGATTGGCTAAAGTCTCCCGTCACGGGATAGATTTTAGCCTGAAAACAGAGGCAAGAGGGGGGGCTGAAGTAGAGGTCTGCTCTCAGACCACTTGAATTACAATATGCTGCACGGTTAATATGGCATTTTTGCCCAATGACACCAAAGAAAACTGCCTACCCAACCTTTAACTTGGTGATTTTCGGCAGGATTTTCTTCCACTGAATCAGGTTTTCACCATCTGAGGATGGAAAGTCAAAACAGAGACATTTCTATATGGAAGTGGTGCCTCTCCTTTCCTCTCTCTCTCTCTGTCTGGTCTTTCTGTCTTTCACTGATTGAAGTCTGCACATACAACTTTGTGCAAAGAATGGACAGTTACTGTCTACAAGCTCAATTCAGAAGAGTACTGCAACGAGTTAGCATTGCACTTCCATTAAGTTGGGAGACCCCCAAGAGTACAGGTCAAAATCAATACATGGACATCCTGATTTAAGCCCCTAATATGGGTGAAAGGTAAATGAACTTCACTTATATAGCGCTTTTTCAACCAAAGCGCTCTACAGATTGGTCTCATTCACACAGCTTAGGGCCCAGTGTCTCGCCCCAGGACACTTCGACATGTGGGCAGGAGGAGCCGGGGATCGAACCGCCAACCCTGGGTGTTAACTGCCTCACAATGTCAGTTCAGTTTCTAGTTTGCTACCTGCAACAACAACAGTAATCCTAGAGGCGGAACTAGTTCTAGTGTTCCGTACGTGATAATTAATCAGCACCCTCAAGCGAAGCGCCAAAGAAGCATTGTAAGTTTTAAATATTTAACATAAACAGTAGCCTAGAAGAAAGAAGACAAGGACGAAGTCTTCAGCCCGTCTTTAGTAATAAGCTGCCTACGTGTTCGAGTTCAAGTTCATTTCTGTACAGTTAAGGAACGTTAGCTAACCGTTAGCCACGAGTGAATTAGCCTACAATAAGCATACGATTGGTGCATAATTTAACTATGTAATGTAACGTTGAATATGCTACCAATTGTAAAGATGTGGGAAAATGCAAGACACAGGGTTCGTACAAAGTCTTGAAAGTTTGGAAAATGCTTAATTTTAACCGTTATGTTTTCAAGGTTATGACGAATATGCTCCTTGAAAAAGGCTTGATTTTTTTCAACATAATCTGGTGTTTCATCATCGGCACGATCACTCATGGAAACCAAAAATCTTTTAATATTTGAAATGAAACGATCCCGTCGTCGTATTTGTTTGTTGTCTCCTGGAATTTATAGTAACAATTTAGATTTAGACAATAAAGGCTTCGAGAGCCTGGATATCTTTGGTTTAGGTACCTTGAAAGTGCTTGAAAAGTGCTTGAATTTTACTCTTAAAAAGCTGTACAAATCCTGAAGACATACATATGCGTTTTGCTTTATTGTACCCTTTTATTTATTTTTTTTTTTCTCTTTCAGTCCAGTTCTCACAGGTTGGTCTGTGTCCAGTACAGGAGGGAGCTACACTGGGGCTCTACCTCCTGAGCCACAGCCGCCCCAAGATCCAAAATCACTGCCTTCTTGGGTTCCCATAATGCAACTCAAAAGTCCCACACTTCCAGTTTGTGACTAGCTATTAATTTAAGATAAGACTTTATGAGACCAGAGTTAACCAGACTGTAGACATCTGTGCGTGTAACTACTATGGATGTGGCTAGAGTAGGCTCACCCTCTACCATTCAGATGTGAATGAACCAGCCGTTACTCGTCCATGACACCGTCCCACAGCGCTTTCAGTGCGAGCCACAGAATGTAGATAGAAACAAGCTGTCCGACAAAAGTTCAGCTCAAAACGACGCCGCGCGGTGCTGCGGCTCTCGCATTCAGTTAGGACATGCAAACTAGTTCCAGCTAATGTCTCACACAAAAAAATATATATATACAGTATATATATATATATATATATATATATATTTGTTTATTTTTTAACAGATGGCTGAAGGTGGAAGAAGCAAGGTGTGGGAGTACTACACCAAGGACCCTGTAATATCTGTGCAGTCTCTGTCAGTCAGGGATCAAGCACCCTCAAACAGAAAAATACAACTAACTTGTGGGCACATCTTAAATTTGCATAGGCAGCATTTTATGTTTATTAAGTTATATATATTTTGTTCTACTTGAGTTTTTATTTATAGTTAAGTCAATTGAAGTTTACTGTGCAGTGTTGTCTAATTTTGGATAGCCTAATAAAGTTTGTTACACTAAAATATCCTGCCTCCATTACATATCTTTGTGTTTGAGGGATCATTGTAAAATGTGTTTATGTATATATTCTGTAGAATATCGGCCGATATATCAACATCGGCCATTTTTTACTCCCTAATATCGGTATCGGCATTGGTCCCAAAAATCCAGTATCGGTCGGGCTCTAGTCTCCAAGCCCATGTCAAATCGGTGGCGTGCCCCTTGAAAACAATGAGTCATTTATTTACCTCTGCCGTCATGTTTGTGACTGTGTGTCAGTCCAGCGGGGCTTAGGCCAAGGAAACACTGATTAGGTTTTAGTGATGATCCAGATGTGGAGTTTCCACCTGTTCTCAATCACTGTTTTTAATCCACAAAAGATTGAGGAGATAGAGACGTCCAAATCCTATGACTTGTCTTTGCAGTCAATAAAACAACTAAACTTAAAATGCAAGTAATAGGAATGTTTGGGTGTAACAGCGACAGGTAAGTTCTCCTAGTGTTGCTTCAGTGCTTTTGCATACATTTTTACATGTTTTCACATTTCAAAAGTGGTAGATTTCCAGTACTGAGTTCCAGCTCTACTGGAGATGTTTAAGGGATTGAGCTCCCTTGTGGTTGTTCAGATCAGGGATTCAAACCAGTAACCTGGTTGTTGTGAGAGAAAGATCTTAATGCAGCTTTGTTTGGGGGTTTGGAAGAGTTTTGTGGAAAATGCCAGAATGATTGGATGGAATATTTTGACCCTCGTAGATCCATGTGAATCCTGAAGAGAGCTGGAGCGTGTGTGAGAGAGAGGGCATGTGTAAAGAGTTTCCCATTGTGGAAATAAGTCTCTGCACCATCCAGGATGCCAATTTCCCACTTCATAGAGCGACACACACACACACACACACACACACACACACACACTATGCCAGCTCTGTGGGGTCTCTGAAGAGTTGGCAGCAACACGTTTCCTCTTTCCCTCTTCCTCCTTGTCTTCCTCGTTTATTCTCCAAAATGTTCCACTGTGGAAACACTGCTGACTTGTAGAGAGACAAAGAGAAAGAAACATATTGTGTTTACTCTATTGATTAAAGTATCATTTCTTAATGATTGTTTCTATGCAGGAAGAAATCTAAGGGGTATAGTTTCCGAGCAAGAGTTAATTAATGCCAAGAGATCAATAAGGTCAAGGGTGTCAATTTATCAACTAACATATTATGCATCCAGTGGTTAAAAAACTTAATTCGAGCAAAGGTACATCACACTTAAAACAGAAGCTATCGCACATTAAAATATCAAATGTTGAAGAGAATAAGGCAAATAAAATGAAAAATTCTAGCTGTCTTGTGCATTAAGTTTTACCAAATTCCATTTATTTGGTGTGTTTGGAAACCCTGGGACCTAATAGACCCTTTTTCACGGCAGACACTTTGTCTTGTCAAAGCAGGAAAAGCACAGGTGTAAGTAACATTAACTATGGCTCCGTTCCATTAAGTGACCCAGTAAGCCATGTCACTGAGTGAGCACACACAATACCAGAGCCCTGGAACTGGCTCTCCTAAATGGAATGCAGCCATCATTATTGTTTATTAATTCCACCTGTGCTTTTCCTGCTTTGACAAGTCAAAATGTCTGCTGTGAAAACGGTCTATTCTGCATTCTGTGGGTTTAAACAGAGCCTGTCGACAGAATACCTGCCAGAGGATTAAACACATTTTCAAAACGTCTACTGCCATCACACTATAATGAAGGTAAGTGGAATTGTATTTCTAATGCTCAAAAAATGCATTTGAAAAATTCAGCTGTGTCCCTGTTACACATCATTTCTTCTGTAAAAAGTAGTTCCTATAAAGACTTCACAGTGAAGTCTGGATTATCCAAAGTAACGGGGATGATGAGTTTTTCAAAAATATTTTTTTAATGCTTTTAGCATAAGTTTCATTTAACTTGTTATATTATGGTGGAGGCAGAAATATCTCTAAACCTTGGCAAATACAACCAAAACGTAATGGTTGGTAGGTGAGAAAATATATTTTATGTATGCTGTTTTGGGTGAACTAATCCTTGAAGCATTTACAACACAAAAGCCTACATTTTCAATCATGTCAATTATGATAATCTCCATAGCTACAGTACGGCAAAAACAAAGACCAATACAAAGCAGGAGGAGTAATACTGAAGCTACATTAAAAAGAAAATAGTTTAAAATGCAAAGATAAGATTGAATGTCATTATTTATATTCTTCACTTTATATTTTAATCATTTTTTAAAAAGATTAAAATCTTTGCAAATAAAACAAACAGGTTTATAATGAACACACTGGCTATCAGCGTCAGTACTGGTGCTGACCAGTAAGGGGCGCTGTTTAGCCCCAAACAGCCAGTAGAGTGACAAGGTTGACAGTCGTAGTGTGTGTGTGTGTGTGTGTGTGTGTTACTCTCTCTCTCCAATCTATTAATCTCTTCTGACTCACACACACCCTCTGAAGATGTCCTCTTGAAACTGTTATCTCCCAGGTAGTTTGACCTTTACCTTCTGAGCGTTTATGTAACATTTGGGCCATACCTCAATACACCGACTGTGTGTGTGTGTGTGTGTGTGTGTGTGTGTGTGTTCAAGGGAAGGCAAAAGACACACTGACAAGGATTAATGTGGCTGCATGAAGAGAATCAAAGACAAATAGATGTTAATGTGTGTGTGCATGTAAAAATAAGTGGGTGTCAGGTGAACTTGCTCACTGTCAATCTGCAGGAAACTAGGTGTGGTAGCAAGGGGAGCGGTCTTGCTGTGTGAGAGTGAGTGTGTATGAGTAAGCATTAGTAATCAGTCAGCTGTCACAGAAGTGCTTTGTCTTGCAGAGCGTTACAGTTCGACTCCAGGACAAGAGCCTGAGGCGACTGCCTGTTTGTGTGTGTGTGTGTGTGTGTGTGTGTGTGTGTGTGTGTGTGTGCGTGTGTGCGTGTGTGTGTGTGTGTCCACCTCTCTGATGTAATGGATTATTCACAACTTCCCGTAACTACTCAGCAGGTTCCTTGTTCATGGTTGTTTTTCTTTAAACTGTACAGTGAATGCAATCAATGAATAGAGAGGATTTAGAGTTCCAGTCAGGGAATTTAAACCAGCACATTAAAGTGCGACACATGACTCATTTCCTGGGATTGTGCCCACACTCGTTACTTCAGCCGATACTCGGTCGGATGAGAAGATTGGCACCAAAATCATCTGTGTCACAGATAGCTCTGCGCATGCTAATGCTAAGTAGCTGCAGACAGTTAGCATTATCTTAATGAGCTCAGTCTTTCTAAAGCTGCACTCAGTATTTCTTGTAGGGCTGCCCCCCTGAAAGTCAAAGATTCAAATCATGAGTCGGAGACCCCTCAGTCGACTGAGATTCGACTGAGAAGTCAGGCAGTCAGTTTTTTGTTTTTTTGTTTTTTTGTTTCTTTTTTGTCAGTCTGTGTGGAGTGTAGGTCTGAGGACATTTGGGTCCCCAGAAGTATCTGCAGAGTGAGCGCTCCTTGCTTTCATGCTGCTCTCCGGGTTAAAATAAATCCGCTATGTCGGTCCGTTCGCAGAAGATGTCTGCGACGGGTCCGGGCAGCTGCAGACCCGGACCCAGGGTGAGTCTGCCCGGTCAGGCTCAGAGATAACATCATCTTCTGCCTTCTGCTTGGAATTGGTAAATTCACAGCTCACAGCAACTTAATATGATACAGTCTCTGGCTTTTGTTTGATATCTAGTGTCTGCAAAAAAAAGTTCTTGCACATTTCCGATCCGTTGTTAGCGTACTTAGCACGCATTAGCTCAGAGAGCTAACTTGGCTTGTTTACTATATTGCATGAACGTCGCTGTCACCCTGAACGTCCCGCCGAACCCTGTGCAAAAATCTGGCAGTTCAATAAAGCGTTGCTTGAGAGTCTATTTGTATTTAACAGCCAAATTCGATTCGGGTGACAAAATTCTGAGTCCGGTAGGGCCCTAATTTCTTGTGTTAACTTCAGTCAGTTGAACCGAATGACTGTGTGATAAGATGTGTGTTTCTGTTAGTGCACACACTATTATCAATATGAAGAAGAGGAAGATAAGGAAGAGGGTGTTTCACAAATATCATAATCAGAACAGTCAAAGATCTTTTTTAAATTTTATGAAAACGTAATTATCATTATTGTCTTATTTGGTTGACCGGTCAGTATCAATGGGTAACTTGATCAATCACACTTTGTTTGGTTTACTAATGACATTATGATCAAAAGACTAGAAATCAAGTGGATTCTGATTCAGTGCAGCTTATTTCTTTTTATTATATTAAGTGAAGTGTTTTTCAACTGTAGTTATTTTTATCTTGACCATCCAAAGAGACACATTAACATTAATAACGTGCTGGAAATACTTACAAGAAGAAACTGATGGAGTTTAAAGTGAAATGGCGCATGTGGACAAACTCACACCTACTTCACTTACATCAAAGTCACACACATCAAGTCAATTAATAAAGAAATGAGTCATCTGAAGACATCTGAAGGCAGAATAGTTCTGTTGTTGAAGATAAAAAGATTTTTCAGAGTTTGACCAATGACATTCAGGAGGTTTTTATTAATGTGAATGTGCAGCTTTGTGGAATGAAACCTGTTAGACATGTACTTCCATATATACACACATTATTCGTCTAAACACAGAGTCCGTGTGCAGTCTCCAGAGCTTCAGACTGCATACGCTTTCCTCCCGGGCTTCATATGAAAAGCAGATGCAAATTGCCGCATCAGAAGCTGCTGCAGCTCTCTGTCGCCATGGTGCTGTGTTGCCACGGCGTCGCCATGGGGACTCCGGGGTCACCGGTGATGAGGTCACATCCCGATGAGCCTCTTATGGGAAATGGCAGACGTTAATCCACTTATCGCTGGCCAGCACAAACACACGCACGCTCAAACACACACCAAGGATAAGCAAGCACACGGGCCATGACGGAGGGCTTTCAGTGAGAAGTTGTGCTGCTGGAGGTTAGAGATCTGACCACTTTCTTCTATCTATCTGTGAATAAACAACGGTCTACTAATCTTCATCTACAATCGAATCTAATCTTGGAGTGATCACCTCAAGGAAAACAACCATAATACCTTGAATCATGCCTTAAATCCTTTGTTTTCCTCTGTAGATAGTGATGACACCGAACCTCATGCTTCCCCGGGGCACGCAACGCTCCGAATCTACACCTCGTCACTGTACTCAAAGTTCAAATTAATTTAACTTTAGCAAACGTGGGGCGATTGCTAGCCTGGTTTAAGACCACAGTGTGGTATTGTGCTCAATGACCAGTTAGAGAAACAACCAGGCCAATCAGAGCTTTGTAGGCAGGATTAAGAATGGGGACATCATCTCTGGATGTGTTACGGGAGCTGGATACGGCTGCGCCATTCAGCCTCGATGCCCATTTGTCCCAGTGGCCAAAAGAGATGTCTATAAAACTGTTGACAGGACACCTCCAACTGCAAATAATGTCAGTTATTACTCTTTTTATTACGAATTTTTAAACCATGATGGTTTTATATGTGCAAAACTTTCCCAGAGCCTAGAAATGGGACTTAATGTGCGTGACATCATCTCAGTGTGAAGTTTATGGGCCCAGCAGAAACAAACCAGGACGCGGAAAAATGTTTTTGATGCAACAGATGAGCAACTTTCATTCAAATGAATGGACGCCATTTTGGAGTCTGATATCCAGTTCTTGTAATACATCGATGCATGATCTTATCTCTACCTCCCTACATCAGTGAAAAATAGCTCTTGAAGAAAAGTATTATGGTATCTTTCAACTTAAATCTTACCCTCATAATTGTGTCCATTCTGACTATGGGTCATGCTAACTTTGCACTTTGCTATAGAGATTAAGGAAACGCAGACTCCAGCAAAACAACATATATTGGGGCAAGCAATGAACTTCCTGGGAACTTTATTTTTACTTTCATCTTTTCAAACTCTTGTCTCTGAGTTTGACTGGAAGTAATCACAGAAATTAGACCCCTGGATTAGCGATTCTCGCTAACATCATAGGAATCTACTTTCAGGGCAGCTTGCTGGCTAACCAAAATAGCTTCTGCTCCAAGACTGTAGCTTCTGTGTTGACTGAAAATGACGTCAGTGGGATGGACAAGTTGCTAACTACGATATTGGCTTTTCTTCAGGACAAAATCAACACTTGACATGTATGTGCTGAGCCGAGTGTTTATCCTAACCCAAGCGTGAGCGCAGCTCTGACTGCAGAGACAGGATTTGCGCACTGTTGTGTTTATAAAGAGCTTGAATGGCGGGGGAAGCTGGCAGATTAACCGACATCAAAACTGTTAGCAGAAGGTGGGATTCACACCCTGCAGATTCACACCACTCATTGCACCCCTTGAAATGAAGATCAAGGAATAAAGAAGAAATAAAACTACGTTTCATCTGGCTCCGTTAGTTAAGGTGATGTGGTTGGGGCTTTTTTGGATTTAATACCTTTTTGACAGCTTATACAGGAAATACAAGGAGAGGGAGAGCAGAATGACAAAAGGTCCATTATCGAACATTTTGGTTATATGGTATCTGTTTTAACCACCCCATCACTTTTCTGCCTCTCTTCACTGAGAGCCTCCAAATAAAGGATTCATGCCACATATAAAACCTTTTGGAGACGAAACTAGATGATGTTTTTGCCAACCTGTAACATCTAATTGCCCCACTGATGGCTCCACCTCTGCCAAGCAGCATCTTTTCCTCCTTGTCGTTTGCTCTCACCTTGGATTACTTCTCACGGCGCCATGAGTGGACGGATGCCATCGAGACATTTATCAGATCATTATGTGTCATTATCTGTTCCCTGGTACAATGAGAGCTGTTTGAAGAAGGCTGACATCTGAGGGCTGTGCTAAAGTCCTACTGGTTTATTATCACAGTGGAAGCCTCCACGCTGTATTTCACATTTCAGGCCTTTGGCTGATGCTCTGTCTGTTAGGGTAATCAAACCTGTGACGCTTCAGGTACAGGACGCTTTGTCTCCAGTCGTTTATCAAACTTACCACCTGTTGCTAAAAGGCGCTTACAAAAGCTAATGTAGTTTATTAGCACAAAGGGGCAGCTGCATCTGATCCTGTCCAGAGGAAAAAAAAGGACCTTTATAAAGCCTGATTGAATTTATTAGCAGGAGAGCTGCCTAAATGAGCGCCTCTGTATTCCTAAATGTGTTTTAGAGATGAAAGAACTCAGAGCTGAAGTGGGTTTGTTGTCTGAATACTGAGGATTCCCCTTAAATCTGCCAAGAGGTGAACAAAATGGCTTCTTATTGATGTACGTATAGCCTACTACTGGCTGCAGGTTAAACCTCACTAATAAACACACTGTATCTTGTTTGTTTAATCAATACAACAACTGAATTGTAAAAATGACAAGTTTGTGGTTTTACAGGGGGGGGGGGTTAATATGCTGGATGTTTTCTTAGCGACCAGCAGCCAGGTGCGGTGACATCCCAGCGTCTTGTTGTCACTGCAAGGCTGCCAGGCAACCAGAGGAGAACCAGGAAGTCATCATATAGCCTAGTTAGCATATTCCTAAATTAACACACAGCAAACATGGGGTTAATGGGGGCCCAACAGTAGGTGTATCTGCTCTCCATGTTCCTCCAGCAGCCTGGCAGTCAAAAACCTTAAGTCCAAATTAACTGCACAGGCATAATGATCATAGGTACATATTATACTATACATATTATTTAACTTAATGATGATGATGCTGAAGACTATTATGAATATAGTACTAAAACTGTATTTCTATTAGTAGGTTAATATCTATATAGGAAAAATAGTTTATTTATAATATTGATATAATATGATAATTTTGTACTGCAATCTGTATATCAGTGTATTCAATTCCAGTCTTAACCCATAGCTGAATATACACAGACAGGCAAAAATGAGGCAGGAAGACAGTCAGACAGACAGGTCGCTCCAGAGGTGACCGGGGAATCCTGCTCTCTCTGCGCCGGCAGACAGAGCCTCCTCCTCGGCCACTGCTCCTCCTCCCCTCCCCTCCCTCTGCCCTGGTTGCGCGCTGGGGGATCCGACGACGTCACACGAGCACACACACACACACACGTACGTATACACACATATGCACGCAGACACACACGTACACACGCCCTCTCTCTCTCTCGCTCTCTGCCGCTCCGTCTCTCTCACTCTCTCTCTCCCTCTTCTCTATGCTGCTATTCTGGGAAGTGGCGTTTGGAATAACCCCCGTGTGCTTATGAGTGTGTGTGTGCGTGTGTATGTGTCTCCTGATTTCACCCTCACACACGCACACATACACACTCATAACACAGTCAGACGCACACATTTACTGTCTGTCTGACTGCAGTAGTGGAGCTCCGGCAGCAGAAATCCGGTCGGAAAGGATTCCTTCCATTTTTACGCGCAACTTTTCCTCCGTCGGCCGCCTCGCCGCGACGTTTCCACCGCTCCCCCTCGACTGTTGTGGATTTCTAACAACCGCCTCCTGGCTGTTTCTAGACAATCAGCGAGGTGTCAAGCCCGCCCGGAATCGGATCTCCTGTCACCGGGGTTGCTTGTTGTCATTTTCGCACGGAGACGGAGACGCGCAGCCGGAGCGCAGACAGGAGGTAAGTGCGAGGAGGGAAAACGAAACCTTACCGGACATATTCTCACACATATCACAGTGACAGCGGGGTTTTCTGCGCCATGACGGACATTATGTGCTGTTTTCACGGCACTTGATCTTTTGTTTAGCTTATAAGGGCAAGGCTATGCAGGGGGAATACCCCGGGCACGCATCGCATTGCATGCAGATTACCCGGGTTGCGTAATATCCTGAGGAATTTGCAGTAGCCTGGCAGGCTGGCTGCAAGGCCGGGGGGAGAGATAGAGAGGGAGAATGGGAGGGAGGGGAGAGTGTTGGTGGATATGAAACTGTGAAAGTGGAAGCTCGGATCGGTGTGATGGGGTGATTTTTCGCCTGGAAGGTCGATTTTCTGCATATATGCGTTGTGTAGCAACAAACCAGCCCTGCCCGCCTCCGGGTGGTTTGGCTCCAAGAAGTTCAATTGCAAATCCCGTCAATATCCCCGTGCTATTGCTATAATCACTGAGTAGTGGCGGTGGAGTGTTCAAAAGTGAGTTTAGGCTGTGACCTAGCGCACTCCCTTTGGTATTTCCTTGTTGCCGCTACAGTATGATCAGTGTGACATTCCCGAGATATTTAAATAGAGGCTCATCGCTACAGTGTGTGTTGTTGTGGAGCAAGTGTCCAAAAATGTAAACGGCGTTATAGGCAGGAGGGAGTGACTTTATCTCATATGCTCATCGTTTGTTTCCTCTGTTTGTGTGTGTGTCTGTGTATGAGAGAGAGAGAAATGGTGGGTGGTGCGCTGGCTGGTTCCGGGAATGTTCCATGACGTGTTGCCGTCTAGAGAGGGGCCCTGGCCGGGGAGACTCCGACGCACGGCCCGGCCCTGCTCTCTCTCCCTCTCTAACAAGCCTGCTGATACTCCTGTGCTGGAAAAACATTTCAGTCTCTCTTCGCTGCGGTTCCAGAGAAGAGATTTACAGCCTCATCATATAAGCACGTCGTGTGTTATTGCGCGTCATAATCCTGTGATCCGCTGTTTATTCCTGCAGGGGAAGCTCTCGTTTTTATTCTCTGCCCGCAGAGAGGTCAGGGGTCAAAGGTCAGGGTCAAACACTACTGTGTGCCTAAGGACTCCTACAGCAGGGCGGATGATTGGCAGCAGGAGGGTTTGAACTGCAGGTTTAAACAGCTGAAGGACACCGTGGCTGTTCTCAGAACGTTTCTTTGATGTTTAATATGTCACAGGAAGCACAAATACAGCACACATGAACAGTAAGGACCAATAAAGATCAAGCATCAGCTTCTCCACGAAGCCTAAATAAATCAACCAATCAAAATATTTATCATAAATAATAAATAAATCATAAGAAAGTAAAAATGACTGTAAGATGAAATATTTTGGCTGATTTTCACAAACTGCACTGTCACTTTCTCTTTGTTGGCAGGGAAAGCAGCTAATTATAAAGTCGGATTGACACTGTAAAGACGGTATTTTTAGAAACAACGAAAAGCTGTGTGCACTGCAAACAACTGAAGAAAATGGAAGCTGAATTTCGACAGAAACAAATGAGCCGTGAATGCTTTTTTGCTGTTTATCGAAGCTGCAAAAAGAAGGAGCAATAACAGAAACTTGTCCTCAATGTGTTTGGGGCGTTGGTGTGAGGTTATAAGCCTGTAGCTGAAGAGATCATTACAGTATGTATTCTGCTGTCAGGACACATGCTGCGGACTGCGTGCACGCACGTGTGTCTGTGGTAAATGTGTGTGTGAGCGCGTGCACGGGGAAAGACCGACCTACGTACCATCTGTGCCACTGTCACCTCAGATGGCCATTGGGGTGTACTGCGTAGGAGCGAGCGTCCACGCACACACACACACACACACACACACTCTGTTACCATTGTGTATAGACATACAGAGAATGTGCATGAAGTGTGAGTTGATTTTCTGCACTAAACTTTCAATTAATTTATTACTTAGGCCTTGTGGGAGCTCTGTGTGTGTGTGTGTGTGTGTGTGTGTGTGTGTGTGTGAGGTACACTTACAACATATAACAAACTGCAGTTAGATAGCAGTAAGCCAGTAGGCCTAAAACGATCACTCGAGGTATTTGAGTACTAACAATCCTGGGCTGACATTGAGCTGTGTGTTGACTTGCGTGAGACGAAAGCAAACATTGATGGTAAAGAGCAAAAAGAAGAGTCAAGAGTAAAAAACATCAAAAGGTTTTTGGAGCATTTTAGTTTGGAAGTGCTGTATTAGCAGCTGTGTCACACTGGCCTCGTAGGGCAAAAGTATTTGCCTACAGTACGGCGGGCCTGCTAGCTTAGCTACCACAAACGTATTAGACTATTAGACGTGGGGACTGGGACCTGACAAGTGGTCGTGAGATTAATCTAAGGAGTCACAGGATGATTAGGGAACATAGGGAACATTAAACTTTAATCTAAAATACTGTGCAGTTTTACCATCCTGTTCTCATTCTCACGACAGCAAATACTGACGGTTTGTCACACCTCTCAGCGTCTCAAACCATAATCTTTTCCTAAACCTAACCAGTTAGTTTTGTTGCCTAAACCTAAAGGGAACCTTATTGTGTGTTTGTATGAGACGCCGAGGGGCGTGACAAAGCTTCGTTATTTGATGACCTGGGATGAGAACGTGTTGGTTTTACCCATTCAGGCCTCAAAAACTATTCAAATCAAAGACTCTGATAAGGGAACATCACTTTTCACCTGAATCATAGACAATGCAACCTGTGACTAGGGCTTCAAAGTATATACTTAATGTTCAGGGGTCACTATGAAGCTTTCAACCCCATCTCACGGTCTTCCTCAGAGGATGGTTTGCTCATTTGTCACGCCGATAGATCAGCTGTCAGGTGATAACAGGTGGTTGTGAATGGAGTGGGGGGGTTGTAACCCCTGTATATGTTTTAAGATGGTGTAGATTGTGAACGGCCTCCTTGATTTGATACTTTACAATACATCTTGATTTATTACAGGAGACTTACATTAACTATGCTGCAGTAATTTAAGCAAACACAACGTCCATTTTGGTTTGAAATCATCAGCTGAGGTTTACACTGCTGCAGTAAAAGTAAAAAGAGCAGCAGCCTGATTTTATTTTGGTTCGAATTGATTTTGACATCTAAACGTCTCCTTATCTGTGCACTAACTTTCGAATCTGTGTGATTACCTGTGTGTCTCACTTTTGTGTGAGTGTCTAATTGTAGCTGTCTGCATGTCCTGCTGTCTGTCCTGCCGCTGGCTGGGTATCAGTTAGTTTGCTGCAGATGTGAAGTTTGCATTGGCTGCCAATTAACACGCACACATCATAGCTAGAGAATTTGAAATGACTGCAGATGTATGGCATGGTGTGATGAAGTCACACACACACACACACACCCACACACACACACACACACCCACACACACACACACACACACACACACACACTGTTGAGCTTTCATTACAGCTTTGAGTTGCTGGTGTACATCCTGAAGTGAATCTGTAACATCCCTCCAGCCTGCTTGTACAGATGATGATAAACACCATCAGCTTTCAAAATTCTGCTCCCATTGATTTTAGTAAAGTAACAGCCAATACGAACATCTTGCATCTAGTGCCGAAACAATTAATTCACACATTTACTTGAGATTACTATAAAACAAATCAGCTTGTGACCATTTTAAAATTCATTACTAAACAGTTGCTTGTTGCAATTTGCTTGCTTTCTCCATGTCATTTAAAATGAAATATATTAGGATGTTTTGATTTTTTACTCAAACAAAATAAGTAATTTAAAGACCTAGTTTTGTCTACTAGTTTGATATATTTGATATTTTATAGACTAAATAAATAAATAATGAATATATCAGGTGTATGTTTGATCTATCCAGTGTATACACTTTACCTTTACCCTATAAACTACAGATTTGGTGATTTCAATAACGTATTTGCTCCACTTTGTATTGTGGCATTCTTCGCCTCATCCAACCTTGTTATTGTAACATATCAGACACCTTGGAGTGGATTATTACTAACAAATAACAGCAGCATTGCAACACAATGCACCTGCAGCACTGTGCTGACTGATTCTCCGGTATGAAGTGAAAGGGCTTCCTCCAGGGAGCGATGAATCCAGAGCATTAGAAGAGGATTTTAAGCATCACGCTGAACTGATCCACAGTTTATCTCACTGAGTTGTCCATTGAATGAGCTTTTGAATGTTTCACCTGTGTGGATGTGTGTGTGTGTGTGTGTGTGTGTGTGTGTGTGTGTGTGTGTGTGTGTGTGTGTGTGAGTGTGTGTGTGTGATCACCTGAGAGCTGTGGAGGAACCTGAGAGCACTCCGGTGACCGAGGTCCTGACAGCGACGGCTGAATTATTAAGATACACACTCACACACAAAGCTAATGAGCTGGTTGACTGGCTTCTCCTGATAAATTGTCCCCCTGTGGTTTGTGTTTTATACCTGGTTGAATATACAGTATATACACCTGGAGGAGAGGAGAGGAGGAGGTGAAGAAAAGGAGGAAAAAGTGGAGAGAGGAAGAGTGACGTTAGAGAGCAAGTGAGAGTAACCTATAATAGAAGAGGAAGGGGGAGGAAGATGAGATAAGGGATGAGGAGGAAGGATGGAAAGAAAATGGAGGACACAAAGGATGGAAAGAAAATGGAGGACACAAGTGGAGAAGAGGAGAAAGGAAAATGGAAG
>SEMN01000218.1:766999-797963 GCA_005408345.1 Macquaria australasica | reverse complement strand
AAAAGGAAAGGAGACAAGAGGAGAGCAGAGGAAACGAGAGGAGAAAAAAGGTGAGGAAAGGAAACAAGAGGAGAGTAGAGGAGAGGAAACAAGTGGAGATGAGAGGAAACGAAAGGAGAGGAGAAGAGAGGATGATGGAGGACGAGGAGTAACAGAGAGCAGGAAGAGGAGATAGGATGAGAGGTTTCCAAGCTGCACCAACAGAGGAGTGTGTCTATTCTGTCAGCTGCTGACACACTTTTCATTTGAAGTACTAGTGCTCAGTAGTGTGTGTGTGTGTGTGTGTGTGATCTCAGCTTGTTGTCCTGTACAAAAAGGAAACTCCCTCTCTTTGCTAGATGAGGACTTTTTTTTTGTCCATCAGCCAATCAGTGATCACCTTGCTTCTGACTGACATGTCGGTCACTCCACGCCAGCCAATCATACGGCAGCTTTCTAACGAGATGGGCGTTGTGATCGTTTTCCTCACGCTCAGCTCCCACCTGCGAGGTGCTTGCTAGAAACTGTGTGTGTGTGTTTGTTTGTGTGTGACAGGGAAATAGGCTGATATTGAAACCTAACCTCTCTTTACTCAAAGGGAGGCTCTGGATGTGTCAGATGGGCTGTGTGTGTGTGTGTGTGTGTGTGTGTGTGTGTGTGTGTGTGTGTGTGTGTGTGTGTGTGTGTGTGTTATTTAAATGGACAGGGAGAGAGAGAGAGAGAGAGAGAGAGAGCTACCTTTACCCAAACTGGCCTACTTTCTCAACAGCTTGTAATTAGTCTCACTTCATGCATTTATGCATCAGACAGTAGAGCTAAATCGGTGTTTTGTAATCAGAAAAATCCCAGCTGACACGACCAACATTTTGTTTTCCTTTTACTGTACACTGAACGGATTATAAATTATGTGCAGCATAGCTCCTACAGTCAACATTATGCAGAGGAATACTCTCCATCAGGGGTTTTCAAAGTCTGACACTGTGGGCCTCCCCTCAGACAAAGCTGTGTGATCTCCTTTTGATAACTGGCTCCAAACATATACATATAGCGTGCAGCATTCTTCTATGAGCAGCCGTGACTGCTGAAGCCGTGCTCGAATGCTTTTATACCATTTGAATGACACGGAGAAAGGTGTTGTTTTCCTTGATGATGTGTTGAAGGTGTAAGAGCAGTGAGAGCCTGTCGCCTGCAGCTCTTCATCTAATCAGCTCACTGTGGCTGCTTCAAAATGAATCCGCTGACCTAATGGCTCTAAGCACGTCTATGTTTTAACAAAGCAGTCTTGCTAATCTCAGTGACAAATGCTTTTTCCTACAGCTGCTTCAGAATATAACCCTCGCTCCCTGTGATGCAGTACAAAGCTTTACACTGGAACTTTGTGGTCTGCGTTAGCAGTTAATTAACACAGCAAATACAGCTATCTTAACCATGCACATATATATATAAAAACGCTAATTAGGGTTGGTTTCTGATAGCTGGCTCTTTTATGGATCCCACTTGAAGAAAATCTGTTTATTCTCTGATATTCTGGGACACCTTGTTGCTGTCTTGCCAAGATTTTGATGAGTCTCATATCATTTTAATTTTTTGTGCATTCGGTTGTCCAGAACATGTTAGCCCAGCTTAGCCGGAGTCTAGAAGAGGCAGAGAGAAACTGCTAGCCTGAAGAGAAAGAAAATGCCTTCCAACAGCTCCAAAATGATCTCATTTAGCCTACACGCTACCAATACAGCCAAGAATCACCGGAGATTTGACTGACGATTGTACAAATGTTAAATGCACAAGATATGACTATGGATTTTTTTTTTACCCCTCTGGCTTTCTGTTTTGGTGCTTACACTAAACACTTGCTGGACATCAATCTTTGATCTCTTTTTTTGATAAGATAAAAGTGCGACACTTTCAGGTAAAAAGCTAAAAAAAAAAAATAGCAGTCTGGCAAACTGAGTTTTGGTTCTTTGAATGTCAATATTTGGGGTTTTACTTTTAAATATTAGTTATTCATAACTTCTGTTACCTAAGATTGTTGAGAGCTAAACCTAAACAGATTTGATACACTATTCAGATTTACTGTAATAAAACTCTAATCTAATGTACAGTTCCTAGAACCAAGCATTTCATAGTTTGGTTTAATTGTTTTTTTTATTAATAGCCGGATAACTGCTCAAATGTAGATGACATGACATCATATTCCCAGCAGCTCCGCCGTAGCATGATTAACAGGAGAAACCAACACTTCAAATCTAGAGCCGCTATTTTGCAGCGACTTTCAACTGTCGTACGGGGAGAAATATACATTTTTGCACCCACAGAAATGAAACCAGATCTAAAATACGTTACGGCGACAAAATTGGTTGTTTAGTTTTGAGTAAAATGTGAAACTCTCACTTTCTCTCAGTGGGAAACTCTCACTTTCGCGCTGGCAGTAACTCACGGCGTCTATACGCACATGTAAAACCCAACTGCATGCGCTGAGCCGAGGTTTAGGGAAAGTAGGTAAACCAAAAATGTCAAATTAAAATGAGCTGCACATCACAGGCTGGTGATGTCTAGCCTAAGTGTGATCTGAGGGGGCTTTTTTTTTCTTTAACTATAATCTCTAAATGGATTTATGACAATTTTTTTGTTCAAATAAATTGGGAGGCTACTTATCAATATTCACATTGAATCTTTAAAGAAAAAAATCAAAAAAAAATTCGGAAGACAATTTGATTATAAAAATACATTTTGCACAACAAAAACCCTAATTTTTCTCTTTACTTTTTATTCTATAGAACCATTTTCTGAGCTGAACTCAGTTACTCAGCTCAGCCTAAACTTATCTGTTTTTAAAAGGTGTGTTTTCATTAGAAATCAATAAAAAAAAAGGTAACAGTAAATCTTGAATATACATCGCTAATGTTGGCCCATCTGAGTCTTGTTGGTGTGCAGTTCCCAGGCTCCGCTGCCCCGTCTGATATCACCTGCCACAGTGGAGTTAGCGCTGTAGGTTTAGCTCAAGTTATTTGTATATCCACACAAAAGATGAGAACACTTCAAAAAATATTAGGGAATGAAAAGAAATCCAATCTCAGTGGGTGGGACAGAACAGAAACCCCAACGGGCTTTAAAAAGAAAATAAAAGAAGAAAAAAGTGACAAAAGCAAACTGAAAATCGAGATGACAAACGAGTGATCTGAAACTATAAGACAGGGTGTCATCTGTTTTTATTTGTTTATTATTGGATTCATTGGTTTGAAATGTCAGCGTCAAACGCTCAGAATCTACTAAGAAAACAACAGAGACTTCGGGGAATGGAGAAGTGTTTTTTTAAATTTTTTTTATTTTAGATTACAAACCCACAGGATCAGCATGTCACTCCTGTTGTCGCGGAAACTTTTATAAAAACCACACAGCTGTTCTTTATTTTCCTGACATGAATCTAAATACTACATTCATATTTATATGCTGAGAGAGTCTCATGACCTTTTGACCTTTAAAGCTAAACTACGTTTCACAATCCATGCTTTTATTTTTCCACTACATGGCCAAAAGTATGTGGACGCCCGAACGTTACACCCATGTGTGACTGTTGATCATCTCATTCCAAAACAATCTGCTTCTGAAACGGCCAGATTTTGGAACCTGGCTGCAGGGATTTGCTCCCATTTAACCACAAGAGCATTAGTGAGGTCCAACACTGATGCTGAGTGATCGGGTCTGGCTCACAGTCGGCATTCCAGTTCATCCCAAAGGTGTTGGACGGGGTTGAGGTCAGGGGGTCAGGGCTCTGTGCCAGTTTGACCTGGCTTTGTGTACGGGGGCGTTATGTTGAAACAGGAAAGGGTCTTCCCCAAACAGTTGCCACAAAGTTATCTCTAGAGCACGCTATTGTCTAAAATGTCTTGGTACGCTGTAGGGAAAAACCAGGAAGTTACTGGTCGCGGCCACATACCGTCAAATTGTCTTTTTTACGCTTCAGTTTTGTACGGATTAAACAAACGATATAAGGTGGTAATTAGTGAACTAGCTGTTTCCCCCATTTCAAGTCCTTCTGCTAAGCTAAGCTAACCAGCTGCTGGATGTAGCCTTACAGTATATTTAACGGACAGATGTGAGAGTGGTATTGATTTTCAAATTGTTTCTCCCATAGTCAAACTACTGCTTCAAGGTTTCTCTTAAGTGTATTTAAGGAAAAACAAACCCAAAGTACACAAATGCATTGGGACAGGAGTGTCCACATACTTTTGGCCAGCTTTAGGCCTTGGTGTGGGAAACCACCATCCATCCCCGTCATGTATTCTCATGGCGGTTCATGGAGTAACAGTGCATTTTTTGGCACTACAGCTACACCATGATGAGACCGTGATACCTTATAAACGTACAGGTGGTGTGTTGCATTTTGGGACATGCCAGCACTCAGTCCAGTACACAGAACGTGTTAACAACAGGTGGATTTACATAAGAGTAGTATGCGTCTTTGTCATGCCTTCTCTCCTTTTCTCCCCCAGGGCCTGTGACCAGTTTGTGGGCTTGCTAAACTGGACCAGAGGACAAACAGTTACACCAGGTAGGATACACAATAACTGTGTGTGTGTGTGTGTGTGTGTGTGTGGTGGTTATAGCTTGCAGTAGTAAATTACGCAGGTAGACAGAGTTGGCAGTTGACATGAAATGAAGAAAATGGGGTCATGAGGTCACATGCAGTATTGTTTACAGTAAGTAAAAGTCTGTTAGGATGGCGTGAGTTTAACTTGTCTAACTTGAGGATGGATGTAGTAGTTAGTAGGTAGTTAGTTTAGGTGATGTTTGCGAAAGCTAAAAGGTTTTGTAAAATGAATGAATTTCAGATGCAAAAATAAAAGGACAGTTTTTATATTATAAATTACCTGAAGTAAATCCCTTAAAATTGAGTTAAATTTGGTTGATAAATTTAAAGGGATGAGGAGAAAGTAGGTGAGTGAAGTTGTCATTTAAGGTGAAATCTCCTCACTGGAATAGAGAGCGACTAAAAATCAAGGAGAAAATGGTGGAAAAAGACCTTCTTTGTAATAATAACCATCAATATGATTTAAAATGGCTGATCCTTTTGTCATGAGAGAGAGAGGGAGAGAGAGAGAGGCTCACACAGAGAAACAGGCGGTAAGACAAGGAGAGAGTTGAGCTGTATTCATTTAAACAGAATTACTCTCACTGTTTTCGCCTGGCTGGTTGCCGGGGCAACTGGCCAGCTTCGTTACCAGAGGTGTGACCTCGGCTGGGAGTGCAAATGAAAAAGCTCACTTCCACGGTCGCGCTACCTGCCACCATGTAAACTTTCTGTACGCCCGTCTCTCTTTTGCACATTTTAGAAGTAGTCCTGCTCTCTGCACACACAGGAGGAGTCACTGAAGAATGGCCTGCAAGCTGGTTGTTTAGAGAGTTTTGTGTTTGAGTGATTGAATTTGTTTTACCGTTCAGTGCTGAGGACAGAGTGTGTGTTGCGATGCCAGCTGCAGTAAAACAGAGATGTAATCCAAGAATAAGGAGGGAATGGGATTTAAAGGGAAACTCCGGTATTTTTAAACCTGGGCCCTATATTATTATTATTTATTATTATTATTTTGTTTTACAAATTTTGGTGTCTAAATGACTAATAGTTTCAAAAGTTTTGGAATTGGTCCAGTAGATCTAAAATGTGACAATATAGACTACTATCTTGCAAATACTCTTATACGTGATCTTATCCTGTGAACTTTTGCACATTCCCTGTTATCCGTATTGTACATATTTTTTATATTATTTTATTTTTTTATATCTTATTGTCATTTTTCTATTTTCTATTTATGCTTCTTGACTTGCAGGACTTGCTTTATCTTTCTTTATATTTTCTACTTACTGTGTTTATTGTTATGCACCAAAATACCAAAGCAGATTCCTTGTATGTGTAAACCTACTTGGAAATAAACCTGATTCTGATACAGTTCTGCTAGCTGCTTTTTCACGTTATAACATGGAAGTTATTATATTATAATAAAGTATGAATTTATAAAGAGAATCGTGTTTTCTGATACAACAAGATAAAGTGATTTATTATCATAACAAGAAAGGTTTCTTGTTAAAACTGTAGTAATAACAAGAAAAATCCGTCATTATAACATGAAAAATATAGATGAATAAAATATTGTTTTTGTCATGTAGGCCTTTGAATTGGAGCTCGAGTTACAGAAGTGCCAGACAGAACGTGTGTGGAATCATTTCTCAAGTTTTGTCAAAAAATGATTCCGTCACCTTAACATGACACGTCAGTTTTCTGGTGATTACAAAAAACCGATGCCATGATTACAAGAAAACATTCTGATATCACCTGGAGCTGGAAAAATTGTTATTCTGAGATTATGAGAAAAACTCATAAACTTAAACTGGCATTATGGAATCAGTTTGTAATTTTCTCTTAATCGTTAAGAAATAACATAACAATTTCCCTCACGGGATCAATAAAGTACATCTATCTATCTATCTATCTATCTATCTATCTATCTATCTATCTATCTATCTATCTATCTATCTATCTATCTATCTAAATCCTGAAAAAATCCTCTGCGGCTGTACGTAATGAATTCAACATTATAGTCAAACGAGAGATTCAGTTACAATCTTGGTTCCTGCCTCTGCTGATCGTTTTTTCTAAAACAAGACAATTTAGGTTTCACCTCCAAGGAGACCAAACAGCAAAGTCAACAACAGAATGAGATTCATTGTTCTATGTACATCTTTAAAACTACAAGCATCAGGCCTCCCAGGATCTTAAAAACACATATATAAAAGCATTACATCCCTCCACAGGGATCATTAAGGCTCGTGTAGGTGAGGAAGGACACGTTTGGCGCTGATGCAGTATAGATTAAGAGAAACAGACTCAGGATTATACATGAAGACGGACTTGTGTAACGGCTGCTGTGGTCAAGAAAGAGCAGTGATGTTCGATGCTGAAGAGTAAAGTCTGGCCTTTTGCTCTCTTTGCTTTTTTACACGTGTGACGGCTGCAGATAAGCTGGATGGTAGAAGAAACAGCATATTGTGTGTGAGTGTGTGTGTGTGTGTGTGTGTGTGCGTGTGTGTCAGCGGTGTCACTTCCTCTTCCTGTGTAACAGACGGCTTCGTATCAAGGACGAGATGAACTATGTCATCCAAACACCCTCTGTCTCTCTCTATCTCCCTCCCTCGCTCTCACATCATTCCCTCTTCTATGTGTGCTCTCACCCACCTCTCTCCCTCTCTCTCTCTCTCTGTGTGTGTGTGTGCGTGTGTGTGGTTGAGTCAGACAGTGCACAGAAATAGATCATGTAAAGCAAAGATTACTATCTGCACCTCAAAGCAGAAACATGTGGGGTTTAAAAACTTCGTACAGTGTCATCTTTGTAAAACACACACACACACAGTCACACACACAAACACACAGTGACACACACCCATACAACAGAAAACAGGTACAGGATGTGCGTCAGTGCTTGCAGACTGCACATGCTGTGTGTGTGTGTGTGTGTGTGTGTGTGTGTGTGGGTTAGGTGGGTTATGAGGACGGTGACAAATGTCAGTAGTCATGATTCCATGCACATTTTGAAGTATCGCATTAGAAAAGCTGTATGGAAACAGCATAGCTACTACTCTTCCTGGGGCCTGAGATTTAAGTCACATGACTGATCAGCTGTTTCTGCTGAACGGTTCCTCATTAATTAGTCTTCGTCTCGGGACAGCATGAAACATGGCCGACATTAGCTGACACGAAAGAACAATTCAAACTTGCCCAATGGAAACAACTTCCTGAGGACCTCTCCATGTTTCTCCAGTAGATGGGTTAGGAGGCCAAGGCAACCTCTACTTCTTCTCTGTTAACTACGTCCTATGGTTGCTAGAGGGCTCTGTGACTTGAACGTAATCAAATGTGGTTTGGGGGCACTTGCTGAAACCACTGATACACGCTGACATGGGCATTAGTGTCTCTTTCCCTGCACATGAATATAGCTTTTCTGGAGAAAGTCTTACAAATGTCGAACTTCACGGATGAAAAAACAATAATCTGACGAATAATTATTGACCTTGCTTGTAGTTCATGGTTTCCTGTTGACAGCTTTACAGATGGGGGGAATGCTTATTGCTACGCAGAGGATTGTTCTTGCTGCAGTACCACAGATGGCCACTGGGACAATTTGGCATCAAGGCTGATGCGCCATATACATCTGTGATTCTGCCTCCACTTCTTCTTCGTGTTCTTCTTCTTTGTTTTATTTCCAGCACAGCAAACACAGCATTGGGAGCCATTGCTGCCACCTGTTTCATTAAGTCCACCAAAAAAAGTGTAGTAAGTGTGTTGAGAACAGCTTCAATTCTCCTATTCATAGATTCTCCAGGTCTACTGGACTGTGATGGCCATAGGATGTATGATCCACATCATTTCCATTCAGACGATTCAGTGAGCCCCTGAGCCCTGTAGAGAAGCAACTTCATTCGTTATTTATTCAGGTTTTGTGTTTAATTTGGCAAAGCCAACTCTGTGGGCAAAGCAGGATAAAATCTATAATTTAGAACAGCAAATACAGCAGTAAAGGCTAGCTTTGTAAGATGAATAAAAGATTAAGAGCTTCTAAACAAGCAAAAAAGACAAAAACAGAAGACAGAGACAGAGAAAATGACCAAACAGCACCAACAAGATCCATAAACTGACTAAATGAACCTCATCACTGAAAAATATCTGAAAAACCACTCAATGAAGTGAAATGACAAAGAGAGAGAGAGAGAGAGAGGGATGGAGGACCAAATGGAGATGCGGGCGCCATGGTAACCACCGAGTGGGTACATTGAGAAGTACACTGAAAATGAAAAAAACAGTGGTGGACAGCAAGCTTCAGTCTCTGTTCATTGATTGGCTAAAACAGACCTGGAAGTGAACTGAACACACACACACACACACACACGCACATAGACACATTCACCTCCACTCCCACACAGTAGTATGTAAAGAAAGTTAAACAATTTAAAAAAAGGCAGGAGGTGAAGAAGAAGAAGTGTATGTCCTGTTGCCATGGCGACCACGGCTTGGTGCCCTTGACAGCATCGCATGGAGCGGGAGTTTTACACACACACACACACACACACACACACACACACAGGGCAGAATGATGATCATGTGTATTGACTAACAGCTGTATCCAAATGAATGGCCTTTGGGTGAGCACCCCCACCCTCACACACACACACACACACACACACACACACACATACACCCCCAACGAGTGAGATAACAGAGCAGCAGAATTTGAATAGCATTATGGTATATGACTGACAACAGCAGTTAGTTTGGTTCCCATTTCCTCCAGGTAACCAGAAGTCCACTGGCCTTTTTGTTTGTGCATTCAAATCACATGGAAAGTAGTGGTGTGTGTGTTGTGTGTGTGTGTGTGTGTTTGTGCGAGAGAGAGAAGTGTAGTGGTGTGTCTGAGGACAGTGCTGTACCATAAGGAGCTTTGGTTTCACTTCCGCATCGTTCTTCATGCAAATGACGGCTTTGTTGCTTCTGCAGCCTGCACACTTCCTGTACATGCTCTATGTGTGTGTGTGTGTGTGTGTGTGAGAGAGAGAGAGAGAGAGAGAGAGAGAGAGAGAGGATGCACTCTGCACAAGTGGTTCAGTGTGTGCATTTCTGTATTTGTATTTGCACTGGTCTGTGCATGTTTAATATGTCAGTCGTGGTGTGTGTACGAATGTGCGCTTGTACATAAGCAGACTGTGTGTATGTTGTATTTTGTGTGTTTGCGTCTCATGATTGTGTCTGCCTCATACTGTATGTTTGCTTATATTAGTGAGTTTGTGCGTGTGTTGTTTCCGGTACAAATGTATTACCCACTTCTCTAATCAGCTATAGTTTCTAAATACATCAAACAAGACCAAGGCTGGTTTTGAATCCGCCTACTGTAGTATGCGAACAAAAGCAAAATCTGCAGTTGGACAAAAATACCCGGATGTCGTACTGGTTTTAAAGAAAGTGAGTCTACCTCACCTACTGTGTCCCACAATTAGCCGTTAGATGTGCTATTGTTTACTTGCACTTTCCAAAACCAGAAACTGACTAAGCCTGGCCTAGCATACTGCAAAATAAATCGATTTGACAGTTTCATACTGCATACTACTATGAAAAGCAGTATGCAATATGTAGTACATACTGCATACTGCATTCGCTGGTAGTATGTAGGCGATTTCGAAAACACCTACATACAGTATGTACACCAGTCTACAACCATGCTAACGTCAGCATGCTAACAATGACAAAATTTTGACAATTTTGTGACAATCAGTGTTATAGATACCAATATATTTGACTGACCGACCCGGAGCCCCGGCACTAGCATGGCTTCAAGTTAGCATAAAGTAAACATTAGTTAAACACTAATACCAGTAATAAATATTAATAAATAGCTGTAAATGGTAATAAACTTATTAAGAACTGAAGTAAACTGTAGCAGTACTGCTAGTAGTGAACCGTAGTTCTATCTGCATTCAGACTGAACGTGAATTGAATTTTTGTTTTCATTCATAAATGTGACCTTTGGAGTGATTTCGCAGTGAAAAACCCTTCAGGGTGATTCTTCATGAAGTCTGAGAATCACTTGTGGCTGCGGGATGACGTGGAGGCCCATCAGCTGAAGAACCACTCAGTGAAAGACAGGATGTTTGTGGGAGGAGAGCTGGGCTGATGAATGGAGAGAGGACAAGGTTAAGAGGGGGGAGGAGGGCTTGTCATTAGGCGCCATCACCTCCCGCGACCCACGCTTCCTCCGCCTCCTCTCGTCTTCCATCCCTTTCAGCATCCCTCGCTCTGTCACCTTTCCTTTCCTCCGTCTCCCTATCATTCCTTCTCTTCCTCCATGGTTTCCTCTTCTGCCTCATCCCTCATTGCATTTGTTACTTTTCCCTCCATTGTCTTCTTTCTTTCACTCCTCCTCCCTCAGTTTTTTTAGTCACATATCCCTCCATTCCTCCCTTTCTATACCTCCTCCCATCTTCTCCTGCCTCTCTTCTTCTGTCTCTCTCAGCATCATTCACTCTATCTTTATCTCTTCACTCTGTTTCCTTTTCATTTTTACATTTCATCTTTCCTTTCTCCCCTCCTTATCCTTCCTTCCATTCCTTCCATCCATCCACCCTTCCTTCCTTCCATTCCATTCCTCATTCCTCCATTTCCTCCTTCCTTCTCTTCTTTTAATTTCATCTTTTCCTTATTTCTTTTCCTTTCCTTTCCTTTCCTCCCTCATTCATTTTCCTTCTTCCATCTTGCCTCTTCAGTCTTTGTCCATCCCGTTCCTTCCTTCCTTCCATTCCATTTCCTCCATCCTTCCACCATCCTCTTTCCTTTCCATTCCATTCCATCCTCTTCTTTCTTCCTTTTATCCTCCATCCTCCGTCTTTCCTTCTTCCATTTCTTTTCTGTCCTCCTTCATCCTTCCTCTTTCTTCCTCCTCTTTCCTTTCTCCACTGCCTTCCTTTCTTCCTCTTCCTCCTTTCCTTCACCCCTCCCCCTTCTTTCCCCCCTCCACTCCCTCGCTCCATCATCGCGCCCTTCCTCTTCACCTCGCTCCCCCCTCGTGTCATTTCCCCCTGCCGTCATCTTTTCATCACTCCCTCCATCCCTCCACAATCTCCTCTGCCAGGGAGGAACAGGTGGCTTGCCTCTGCTGTGCCACTTGGTGGCTTCCTGCCTGAAAACACAGAGAGAGAGAGAGAGAGAGAGAGAGAGAGAGAGAGAGAGAGAGAGAGAGAGGCCCATGTCAGTGCCCTGGCTCTTTGGCTTGTACCATGTGACGGACGGAAGGAGGAGGAGCTGGAGGAAGTGGAAGAGGAGGATGGGAGGAGGAGGAGGCGTCCAACTGAAGGCTGTGATTTTCTAGACTGAGAGAGAGAAAGAGAGCAGCAGGTGCTTCAGTTTGAAGCACTTGTACAGACGCACACATGCACTTAAAGATAAGAGCTACCAAGATAGTTCTGTGCCCACACCAGCATGACATCATTTCCTGTCCTCGCACAGGAAGTCAACACACTAAAGAGCGTGTCTAAAAGTCTTACCTCCTCTCCTACTTCCACTCATTTTATTTCCTTTCTCTCCTGCCCTTTTTTCCTCCTTTATGCTCTTCATGTCTCTTTTCCATTAAATCCATTCGTTTGGCATATGCTTTTGTTCGAGGAGAATTACAGAAAGTGCATTCAGCCTCAGTAGGAACAAGAGCTAGATGTCATCCAGAATTTTAAGTGCATCCCTCCCAAATAACATGTTCAGCGCTGCACTGCTTAGAGCCACCCCACCACCCAACATATTTCTTTCCTCTGCTCTGCTTTATTTTTATTCTGTTCCTCTGATGTTACAGTAATCTCATGCTGCAGTTTCTAAAATTGACATATTTGGGAAAACGGGGGATTGGGCTTATTCCTGTAGCCGCTAGGATTAGCCGCTGCTGCGGTAGCTAGCCATCTCCGGAGCTAACTCCATGTGCATGGCATTAAGACTGATTAGCTCCACGCTAGCTCACTCATACTCAGGGTATTAGGGCTTAAAAGCTAGCGCTGCTGGCTAGCACCTTGCGCCTCCCGTCCGTCATATGACGGGGGATTAGCACATGCTAACGACGGCCGAGCAGGCTAAGAATTAGCGCTTCAAAGAGGGGAAGTAAATCTGACGCGACCTGAAAACACGCCCCTGCTGAATTTTTTTTATGTCTGTCTTTTCTGCAGACACAAGTGTTTAAGTGTGGAGAAATGTATGTTATACATATAATACCTGGATGAAGGTGGGATGTCTGCCCCTCCCTCACAGCTCTCAGAGCAGCACGTTAGCCGACACCAGAGGACTGTGGCTTCATTGGGCAGCTCCCACTTTGAATACGTGGACCAAAAGAAGAAAAAGAAGCTTGCATGGCATTTTGTTGAATTTTTCTCTTCACAGGATTACATGCTCCTCTGTAAGTTGACAAAAACCAATCACCCGTTATCTTATAAAACCCGGTGGAACCTGCACTGGATAAACGTTCACATCCATCACGGCCGAGCTAAAATCAAATCCGTCTCTCTCTGGCATTTTAGACATACAAGGTTTTCACTGGAAGTCATTTAAGGACTACTCCACCAAACACTCTGAAAAGTTCACAGAGTACAGCAGCTTGGATTCACTTACAATGGATCCTGATGGCGACCTTGGTTCATAGGTCGTATCAAAAGAACCTTCTCAAGAGTGTGTTTACTTGTGTACTAGTATCCCGGTCATGATCAGGTTTTTGTCGTATCCTGGTTATGCATGTAAACATCATATACTGGTTTCAAAACCTTCATAAGCCCGTACCCTGGTTTTGAAAGACCTAAACAAGTTAGCTGGATATGGTACTGCAGAAACCAGAAAACTGTGGCATGTAAACACCTTATCCAGGTTTCTTACAGCAGTAAAACAAAAAATAGGATGATGAATGATCCAAGTATGACTTACATGATGAAATGAAATTACGGGTGATTGCTGGGGTAATACAGAAATGAGAGGGAGCTGGATATTGAGGATTAAAAGACTTCTGCGCAGACAGAAACCTGGATGATGTTGTTGTTGTTGCTGTTGTGGATACAGGGAGCTGAATAACCAGGTTTCTCTATGTTCCATGTAAACGTAACATCCTGAATGTGATTAAAACCAGGAAAAGTCTCAAATCCAGGATAATAGTGCACATGTAAACACAACCACAGCATTGCAAAATACTCAACTTCTATACCAGAAGCAGTGTGTTTAGGATTTTTTGGCTATTGTTTGGAACATACAGTACTGAACAGAAGTGTGTTATACTGCAGGACTGGTTTGAGAAGTTTATACGAAATCAATATACGGAATCAGTTTATAAAACATGAGAGACTAATAATTGCTCCTTCTCCTCCTGCTTTGCTTCTTACTGCACGGTACATTGCAAGTTGGCCTGTGTGTAACCTTTTTTGTGAAAATTTGAATTTTTTTTCATGCAAAACTGTCACAATCAATTACCGCCAAAGCAGTACAGAGCTCTCTGCTTCCCCACAAACTCCTGGATTCACCGAGTTCCATGTCGAAATGCAGAAGTTTAATTTCAAACGTACAATTTTTTCATGTAACATTTGAAAAAATGTGATTGTCCTTGTTGTGACAGAGTGTGAGTTAGCTCGTGCATTATGTTGATTTGTATTTTTACTGATAAAATAACTGAAAGATGTCACATTTAAAAAAAAAAATTTAATTCCCCCCAAAATTAGAGGAATTCTTCTCTTCTTCTTTAACCGCTGTTAAACTTTTCCCCTCTTATCTCTGACTCCCTCCCTCCTTTCATCACTCTGAATGTTTCTCTGCCTCTCCATCTATTCCTCCCTCTTCTTTCATCCTTCACTCACTCTGATCCCCCTCTCTCCTCCTCCTCCCTCCTCTTCAAAGCTCTGTCTTTCTATCTCTGGATTCAGTCCCCCCCCCATCATCCCCCTCTCTTCTCCTTTCCTCTCCTCTCCTCCCTTCTCTCCTCTCATCTCCTCGTCCTGTCTCGACTCGTCTCTTCCCAGTTTGTCTCCTCTGTGATGTCCCCTCCTCTCCTCCTCTTCTCCTCTTCTCCTCTCTTTGGTTTTTGCCTCTCATTTCCTGTTCCCTATCTTCTGCTCTTTTCTTGCTGCTTGTCTCCTCTTCTTCTTTCTTTTCCTTTCTTACATCTTTCTTTAGTTCCTCTTTTCTCCCTCTCTTTTCCTCTCCTCCTCTTTTCATCCGTCCTTCTAATTTGTCCTCGCCTCCTTCTTCTCTTTCAAGCTTTCCTTTTGTCTCTCCTCCTTCCTTTTACTCCTCCCTTTCTCCTCCTTCTTTACTCTCTTTCCAACCTCTGCCCTCCTTTCTTCTCTCTCTCTCTTCTTTCTCATTTCCTCTCCTTACTACTACTGCTTTTCCCCTCTCCTCTTTTCTGTTTTAATCTCATCTCTTGTCCTTTCCCCCCCCTTTTTCCTCCTGTTTTCCTCTCCCATCCTTTCATCTTCCTCCCTCTCCTCATCTCCTCTTTCATCCTGACGTGCCAAAACAACCCCCCCCCCCAAAAAAAATTCAAAACAGATCCTCCTTTTTCTCCCGGCTGTCAGCGTTACAATCTCTCTCTGTCTCTCTCTTCAGTTTCACTCTTTTAACTGACGAGACACGTGGCGAAATTAAAAGACACTTAGATATATTCACTGTTTGTTTTGAAAGTATCTGTACCTGACACACACACACACACACACACACACACTAATAGTGTCAGTGACAGGATTTGGCTGACAACTCGGTGATATTAGACCTCTCTGTTAACTTAAACTACATAGGAGGATCAGAAGCAGCTGTCAGCCGTCTGTGTGTGTGTGTGTGTGTGTGTGTGTGTGTGTGTGTGTGTGTGTGTGTGTGTGTGTGATCTCTTGTTAGACTGCCTCAATGTCATCAGTACATTTCGCTCTGTCCTCCATCTATCTAATTCCCACTGGATGTTAAAACGCAGAGACGTTCAGCTGAGGGCCAGAAATATCTATGCAAATATATTCAGATAAGTCTTGTTTAAAGAAAAATGTAAATATGGAGATGTTCCTTCCAAAATCATGATTGCTGGCATGAAAGTAGGGATAGTATAAAAGTTGGGAGTAATTTAAGGCATTTAATTTCAGAATAACCAAGTTTTTGGGAACAGAAATGTAGTACAATTTGTAATACTGACATGTAGAAAGGTAAATTATCTACATTTAGGACCTTTAAAAGGTGTTAAAACACATTTAAGTTGCCTGGGAATGTCCTTTAGATCATTATGTTCCTCCTAGTCTGACGTATGTCTACATCAAACTTGAGAAGGAGGACGAGTTAAACGGTCTGTTGGAATAAAAGCTTTTGTAAACTGACGGCCTCTGACCCACGTTTCAGGTAAGATGAAGGCCTGAGGTAGACGCACCTGCAGGTTTTACACGATAGGTGTTAGTTAAGACTGCTCGGCCAAGATCGCTCCAAATCTATAATCATCAAAAACACTCCAGAATGAAAGATGCTCAAAATGAGAAGAGAAATGTAGGCCTTTTATTCAAACGCTTTTGATCTGAATGTTTGGATGTCAAGGACAGGGTTTTACTAATATTTTGTCCATCCCATTTATATCAATAAAAGGTACACTAAATTATATGTATAGATTATACTGAAACACCTCTCAGTATAAAGCCAAACAAACCAAAACCAGAACAAACTACAGCCTCAGAAATGACCGTAAAGTTGAATCAACACGCCTCAAAAACTGTTTCAAATAATATAACCTAATTATAACCTTCATGAAGTCAGGGTTTATTGTAGAGCTGTTGTATAAGATTACATTACTTTTAGCTAGGTGGATATAATAAACTGCCAGCTGTGTTTATATATATATGCATAAATACTGTATCTAACAAGTGCAACTAACGAGAATTATTTTCATTCATTCATCAATTAATCTGTCTTTTATTTTAATAATTAACTGATTCATGTTGAGCCTATAAGATGACAGAAAACAGTGAAAAATCTTAAATTATGAATCTTATAGCTTTTATTTTGTAAGTGAAAGCTCAAATTGTGACACAGTCCCAGTCACCCTGGTGGGATTGTCACACCTCAGCATCTCTGCTGTTTTCTTAACACTCCATGTTTTAATTGTTGTCTTATCTTGTATAACAAATTGATTACGAGGTAAAACTTGAGGAGTATTTGCAAAACTTTGCCCCTTCAGAAAATGTGGATGCTTGTCACCTCTGCCCAGGTGTTTCACATCAGCAGCTGATAAAGAGTCAGTGTTAATCCCCCTGTGTGACACCAAACTCACGTCCTAATGTCCTAATCTACCAAACCGACATATGTATATCAAGGCATGTATTTTGTGTACTGTTTATACTGCACATGCATGTAATAGTGCTGATATATTGAGGTATCAAGATACTACAGAGATGAGCGTTTTACTGAGAGTAAAATCAGGAAAATCTGCATCCTGTGTGTTTCACCACAGCTGTCGTGTTGTGTCGCTTGCTGCAGTTCTTTGGTGTCTTCAGGCATTTTATAGTTTCACAACTTTTATGTGTTTTCAAGTCAGAAATCATCTGCTTTTGGCAGCTTGTGTCTTTATTTTTGCTGCTTAAATTATTACCCTGGGACTGATTTTGGCAGGCTTTCCCCAGCGTGGACACTGGCAGGTTGTAGAACTGCAGATACACGGAGTTAAAGACACTGTACGTACCCTTATTCTATATCTATAAAAACAGATTTGCAGACTATAAACACACTTACAAGCACATAAAGACACGAAAATGAAACACGCACAACACATTCAAACAAACGTGCACAAATATGTGCATACATACAGATCCACACACATACACACATGGACACATACAAAGGCATGCTTGCTGTACATGAACCCACTCACACTCCCAGTTGGTTTTCACTCTCTTCACCAAACCAAACACTGTAATTTATCTCCATCGCTCTCTCAGCCCGACCTCAGGCCGTTAAAGGTTTCCCGTTCGGTTTGCGGCGGGCAGAAATGTCAGAGCTGTGGATTCCAGCGCCGGGCAGAGAGGCTGCTATGTGGTAGCAGATTGCTATGCTATATATGTTATGTTTCTGTCCGTGGGGTGCTGTTTTTTTAGGCAGCATGTGTGTGTATTGAAGTGAAGGCTGCCTGGGCCTAATGATCCAAGCTGAGCTGAGCTGAAGGATTCTAGCAAGACCAGTAGAAGCTTTCCCACCTGTGAGGTTTGCTTTGGGAACGGATGCTGCTAGACTTTCAAAATCCTTGTATATTTAACATCAACAGCAACAAAAACACATCAGCACACACACATTGAAGGATATTACAGGTTTGTTTTGTGTCTTAGTTGCAAATCTGGCCTGTGCTTCTGTTAGGTATGTAGGAAAAAAACTTGGAGGATACAAAAATAGAGGTTAGAGTTGTGCTGAATGATGGATTTGTAGAAATCAAAGGGAACCAGTTCCACGACAAGTGACGGACAACTCTGGGAAAACCTTCACTGAACGCTGGCGCTGTGGATTAGTCTCAAACACAGAGGATGTGACATCATGTCCAGATGTTTCCAGCACTTCCTTCTCAAGCTGCTGTTTTGCACTCATCAATCATACAAAGAGGAATCCATAATAACCTCAGAGAACATTTCCTTCACCTACGAGAAGAGAAGATAGACCAGGATCCAATGCATATGACTCTCCCATGTTGTCTAATTTAGGCGAGGGTCACATGACCAGCAGGGGGAGGTCCCTGGACCAGGACTGGGAACAGTAGATTGTGGTGTTACTGGAAAGCTGTGTATGACCGGGTGGATGTGAGCTATCCCAGGAATTCAAATTATAAAAATAGAAGTGGACTCTTGTGTCTGTTAACACGAATCTATTATTTTAATGTTTTGTATTCGCCTTCCAAGGAAAGGATGCTTCTCCATCTGTTTGTTTTTCCTCTTCCCTTATATTCACTGTCATCCTCCCTTTTTACTCTCCATATCTCCTCTCCTTCTCTCCTTCTCTCCTCTCCTCTCCTCTCCTCTCCTCCTGTTTCTCAGATGCTGTTCAGGGCCAGAGGAGTTATATTTAGCTCTTTTCTCCTCCTCCTATTTCTCTCCCTCGGTTTCTGTGTTTTGCCCCTGCAAAGATGGCTTCATTAACCATAGACCTCAGCATGAAAACACACACACACACACACTGGGGTATGGAAGGGGATAGAGTCTGTTACATAAGAGCCTTTCTTATATAATTTGATGCATATTTGATGCTGAATGGTGCAGTAGAAATGCAGGAAGCTGTGAGGTGTGTGTGTGTGTGTGTGTGTGTGTGTGTGTGTGTGTAGAGGAGGAAAGCCAGATTTTTATAGTTTGGCCTCTCCTTGCCCTCCCTGAGCTGTTGCGTCACAGGGAAAGCTAAAGGTGAACGGGCAGTCAGAACTAAAAGAGTGTGTGTTAACGTATGTGTGTGTGTCTTCCTGATGTTGAGTTGCAGTCTTGTTTTTCAAAATCTCAGCCACCGTATCTGAGAGTTTGAAACTTCTTCCTCTGACTCGTCTGCTCCTCTTTTATCTCCATTTCCTCCCCTGTGATCGATATAGATTTAATAACAGGAATCAATGAAGGTTAATGGCTTTTGCCTGGATTCACCTCATCTGTGCATTTCATCAAAAGTGGCCCTATAGTGCCTGTACACTCAGGTTACAGTATCATAATGGAGCACATGCAGTGAGAAGGACCGCAGACATTTCATTTTACATGTAGCTATCAAAGAAATTCAACTTTCTGCTGACTTGCAGAGCTACAGCTGCTTTAAGGAATTGTTTGTCATTATCATTCTATTATATTGTCTCTGATGGTGTAACTAGTTATTAGGAAAGGTGTGGTATCTACTTTAAAGGCAGTAGTCTGTTACAGTAAGACATTACTGTGCAGATGAATCTCTTTAAAGGGGCAGTGCAGCAACTTAGTATTTCACTTTCATGAAGTTGGCAGACTTACAAGAGATAGATTAACAAAGAAATTTTCAAAATCAAAGCAGCAGAGTCTGAAATATCCTGACTTTTAGTCTCAAATGTAGGGCAAGCCCCTAAATCCTACATTTCCCATAATACAACTGAATAAGGCTTTTTCATAAGGTGCTGCCTGTCTGGTAAATGCTGTTGTTTCTCTCAACAACAACAAAAAGACAAAAAATAAAATAAAAATAACCCACATGACTTTGTTCATTTTTCAAACTTTTTATTAACAAAACCAGCCCTCTTGTTTTATGCTGCCTTCAAGTCATGTGGGAAATATCGGATCTAGGAGCAGAGCACACATGAACAAGCCAACAAAGGGAACATACAACTCACATGCAAACTGGAAATTTATTGGTGCAACTTCTGTATTTATTTAAGATCTTAAAAAAGCTTGTGGTTTGTGAGAATGTTGTGGACTTAAGTCAGTACTATTTATTGATCTGTTGGACACAATTAAGTTGAACTCTAATGTTTTAGGGGTTACATTTTCTTTTTTGGCCCCAATTTTTTATGGTTCTAGCATTTAAAGAGCTGTCCAGTTGTCATGTAAATGTATGTAAGTATGAATATTGTATTTTATTTTCAAGCTCCGTCATATTTCAAACCTGTCTTGACTGATTAGGTTTTAATTGTAATGTATCAAACAAATATTATCGGTCTTGTCAGTATATTAGTCTTGGAAATCTCTTAGTTTCACTGAAGTAGTAATGTATAGATGAACTAGTCTAAGCTGAGCTACTTTATTTGGCTCTGTCTGCTCTGTAAAGTGCAGCAGTGGCAGTTTACAGCTTATAGAAGCAGTCTTGGCACTCTGCTTCAACTCCCAGCCTTCCCCCAGTAGAGCAGTTAACTCCCAGCAGTGCAGCGCTGTGGTTATACTGGGCAGCTCCCAGGTGGGAATGTGTGGAATTCCCCCTTGGAGAAATAAAGGCAGAAATAAAAAACAAGCTTCCCACGCTGCCCTTAATGAAGATTTCCCGACATGCTTCAAGTTTTCCGGGTGCCTGGATCCCGAATCCCATCAGTTCTGGCAGTAAACAACCTGTTTTGTTTTGTTTTTGTCGGGAAGCAGAGGCTGACTCGTCAGCTTCTGACTCGCACTCCTTTATTTGTTTGTTCTTTCCTTCTTTAATTTCCTGGGGGGGAAGTCAGTCACCGCGAGGTCGGATTCTGCCAAACAGAAGCAGCTGAAACAAAAAAATAAAAAAATTCGAACCACTACAAAACATCCACCCCTCTGAACAAAGAAAACACAAAAAAATGTGAGAAGAATCCCCCAAAAATCAGGATGACAACTCAAGTCACTTTAGTAGAATCTCCATACATGATGCATGTATGTAAATCACAAGGGAAACAACAGATTGTTGATCACATCAATCAAAGTTAGACTTGAACGTGTTTCTTTTATAAAGTTGACGTACATTAGATTACAGTAGATTACAGATTACAGTATATACAGTACAGTTTTACTTACAATTATATAAAACAGAGAAAAGCAGAAAACTCTCACATGGTATTTTTGATTAATAAATGACTTAAATGATTAAACAGTTCTCTCTTTTTATTGGCTGATTAATTGATTAATTGACTACTTGTTTCATCACTTATTAACACTATCATATCAGTACTTCTGTACTGTACTTACTTATTTATTATTGTGATTTTTTTAACATATGACATTGATTAGAACTTATTAGAAATTATTATATTAACAAAAAATCTGTCTATAAAGTCTATAAAGCGGGACTTTTTATAATGTTGCATTTGTATTAGTGCTCTTGCAAACTGCACAATAATGCAAAATGAAGCTGAAATGTGGGAAAATACTGGATTAGTGCAACAAAAAATTACTATATGAAAATATAAATAATGACCAATTACAATAATTGAAACACGAACCTACTTTTACTAATCTCAAAAGATAATTGAGTACTTTGTATTCCTTTACTGTTCCTTTGAAGTACACAGTACACAAAAACACACTATCTTGTTACTCTGTGTGTGTGTGTGTGTCACAGCTGAAAGTCGTGTGAATGCAGCCATGTACTGTCCTGACCATCAGATACCATCCGACAGCCAGCTAGCTGTGCTGTCTGAGCTAATTTCCTGCCCCTAACAGGAAGGCTGCCCTTCTGGTGACATTGGTGTAACACTGGAATCCTCCCCCCCACCACCACCCTCCTCCCCCTCCAAGCAGCCGCCACCCCCCCTTGTGCAGTCGCTGCCAGATAATGAGGTTGCGTAACAGTTAAACTCTTCCCTGTGTTGTTAATATCGATTATCCCGCTCCGTCTGACGTACAGCAGACACACACAGGGCGCTCAGTTGCCAGTCCATCAGCTGGCAGATCAATCAGATCCTAATGAGATAAACGAGCTCACTAATTAGTTAACGAACCGCTGGCTGACTGACTGACACAAGCACACACAGAGCCAGCCTGGCAGCATCTTTTCCTGTCAGCACAGGGGAAGAGAGAGCAAGAGCGCCTCAACCAAATGCAGTTCAGAGCATCCAGTTTGATCTTTAAAAGCATCATTTCGAAAACTTAAAGTACCCACTTAACTCAAAGTGCCATCATTATGTTCCCAGTTTAGATTTTGTCCGAGATACAGTTATGACTTTAAATGTCTCCGTTTGAAACAATAGACTGTAGGTTTTTTATTGCACTTTTCTCCACCAGAACACCTTCTAATACTGATAGAAAAAAAAAAGAATTTGCTCTTAATGTGACTTTCCCGTTCAGACAGGTTTAAGATGCTGTTATTGTTACAGAATGAAGTACAGTCAGATCTGCCTAAATGCAAACAGTACTAAGAATAAAGCTCGAAATAGGTTTTAAATCTGGATTTATTTATTGGAAGCAGGGGGAAACTACTAGCCTTGCTCCGCCCAAAGCAGGAAGTTACCTGCTGTAACTATTCCAGTTCATCTACCTGCACACTACTTCTCTAGATTTTAAAATCAGTCTCTGTGCAGGAGTAATGGTGCTGAACCTATATTAATTAGTCAGCTTTAGGTGTTGGCAGGTTTATTCGTTTCACTTTAGACAGAGTCAAGCTAGGTGTTAGAATGAATGTGATTATGTGTATTTCCCAAAATGTTTCCTTAAATACAAACTTGACCAAATATGTCATTACTTTAGTATAATTTAACAGCTCCTTCCAAGTTGGAGTGCTCCTGATAGATTTCGATTCCCGCTTTCTACTCGAGTTAACAGCATCTTCGTCCTACGTTTCCACTCACGAAAGAGCTCTGCACTCTCGAACACTTGGATGAATACGGTTAAATGACACCCAAATCATCTTTAAAATGGATGAAAGCAGCTTTCCCTCTTACAATTTGCTGCAAAAAGCATCAGGGAATTGGTGCTGAATGTAATACCAGGGTGTGTTGAGAAAAAGATTTTACTCAAATTAACTGGCAGTATCTTTTCCTGGAGAGGCTTTTTTATTGAAAACGGTGATTCTGATCTGGATTTTTATGCCAGATCAACACTGCTAAATACCAATTTTTGGTTAAGTTACTCTACAGACACCAGCCGTCATTTGGAGTGCCATTCTTTTCAGCATGTAAAACGGTAAAAATGACCAGCAGATTTAGGCCGGTGGGTTAGTTTGTCTCAGTCAGCTGTGATTGACAGTTCTGCCCTCCTAACCCTGAAACACTACAGTTTATCATAGACCTTGTGTGTGTGTGTGTGTGTGTGTGTGTGTGTGTGTGTGAGTGCCTGTGCTGGCATAGTTTGCTTGTGTAACACTAAACTGGATACCCCTGATGTCTCTGGGACCAAAGTAGCTTCTGTGAAAAGGACACATAGCTGGTGCATCCGTGGGGACAGCCCCGAATAATTTTAGCTTTGTGGGGCAAGCCTGGGCTGGACGAGACGCAGAGAGACAAACAGCTGAACAGACAGACAGACAGACAGACAAACAGACAGACAAACAGACAAATGGCTGTCATTGAGGTTCAAACTAAATTGGACGCAGACTCTCAGATTGCTGATATTCATGGGTTAAAGCTGCTAGTTAATATTGCACGATGTGACATGGGATTTTAAAATATTGAATGTATTTATTGTTTAAGCCAGAACCTTTTGTTCATTAACAATAAAGAGATCGATCAGATTTGTCTTTGATGGGTTAATAATTTAAAAAAAGAAAAACACATATTAAACAGGAAAAACAATAAAATAAATACGACACACATAGAGTGTGGACTTGGCTTTGTTCTGGCACCAGAGGCACCAAATGTTTGCCTAATCTGGCCCTGATAATCAAGATATTTAAGAGGACTTTGGCCAACTTTGGGCCATGTTTGGCAAGCAAAATTTGTCTGAGATACTGTATAAACATCCCCCAGTTTAACTGGAAAGGCAGGGAGTCAGTTGAAGATGGGCCAACTCTGGGCCATGTACATCAGCCCAAATTTGCCAGACAAAATAAGCCAAAGCAGGACATGGCACCGATCTTATAGGCCTGTTAGTTCATGCCAAACAGGTTTTATTAAAACTGCAAAAATTTACAAGTTGTGAAAGTTGTGAAACAACAAGTTGTGTTCTTCCTTAAAGCATAAGTCCGGTGATATTTTATGTTTTTCTTATTGTCAACAAATTCCATGAAAAGACTAAAACCACAAATGTGTTTTGAGGCCGTCTCTCAACACTTTCTGACTTCCCTACCTTGATTGTGGCTCATAGCGCGATGGCACATTGGTTCATACTGAAGCTTTAAATCTTTAAAAACACGTCCACCAAAATAAAGGCTCAGTAATTGTCTTAAACAGCTGGACTGTAGTTTCTAGCAAACGTAACTCCAACAGGAGTAGCTTGTGTGTGATTGATTGATTACAGTGGAAACTAGCAAAACCAAAAATGAATTCTGCACAAATTCAGCTTCACTGGTTCTTGCTGGTCTCATGCCGAGTTCTCATTGGCTAAATCCACCCACAACTGGCTTCTGGATATCATATATAAATAGTGCATGTGTTAGGGACTATTTCCAGCTGTGGATTAATACATATTTGGTGCTCTAGAAGAAAACTATCTATCACCAGACTTATCATATAAGAAGGTATGTTGTCAGGAGACTACACTGCTAGCTAAAGACATGATCTCAGCTCCCATGAGGCTTTGAAAGTGCGCCAATGGCTCGGACACATGGGATATGTTGTTACACGGCAACAAAATGATTTTACCTCGGTAAAGTGTACAAATTAAACTGTCTAGTACAGCTAGAGATACCACTTTTTCTTGGAATATTGACAGAAAACCACAGGAACGTTTAGCTTTAGCTTGTCTCAGTTGAAAAACTAGATAGTTTTAGCAAAATTGCAAGCATACAACAACGACAACAACAGGTTGTTGGACGCACAGTGCGTTAACTTGGCTCGTGTCTGTTGTGATGAAAACAGAAGTATCGTAAATGTTTGTCTCCTCCATGTTTCAGTTACACATGGCTTCTGTTACGGCAGCGTGTCACAGGTGTTACGTCTCTGGTGCAGAACCGAGCTACGTGGGAGGATTTGAGTTTGTGTTGATTTTCTGTAATTAAAGTCGAGGATAACCTTTCTGTTTTGAGGTTTGACTCGTTAACTTTAATGAACAGAAGTTTGGGGTAAACACTGTGTTTTTTGTAATCAGTAATCAAGTTTGTGGTAACCTTTAAAGGGCTGATGTCAGCCACTGTTGTCAGCTGTACCTGCGCAGCCGGCCACTGCTGTGTGTGTGTGTGTGTGTGTGTGTGTGTTAGAGAGGCAGGCAGCAGTCTCTTTAATGAGGGTGAACTTGAGGGTTTGTACTTAGTCTTCACTTGGCCTGCTGGGAAGGTTGCTGGCATGCAGGTGTGTGTGTTTGTGTGTGTGTGTGTGTGTGTGTGTGTGTGTGTGTGTGTGCCACCCTTGTTATGAGTGGGAAGACCCCTATACACACTGAAAGACTTCTGTTAATGAACACCGCCTTTTCAAGTAAGCCGAGTGGAGTGTGTGTCTCTGTGTGAGTGTGTGTGCGCGCATTGTACCACCCCCAGGGGGCGACAGGTGCCACGGGCAACATGAAACCCTGTAGAGTGACATGGTGAGAGAGAGAGAGGGTGTGACGTGATGGGAGAGGGAGAAAGTGAGTGTGAAAAGAAGGAGAGAAAGAAAATACAAGATAAAGAGATACATGGCCAAAAGTATGTGGACACCCAAACAGCACATCCATATGAGATCATATTCTCGAAATGGGCATTAATCTGCTGCTATAACAGCCTTCGCACTCTCTTGGGAAGACTTTCCACCAGATGTTGGAACCTGGCTGCAGGGATTCGCTCCCATTCAGCCAAAGAGCATCAGTGAGGTCCAGCACTGATGTTGGGTGATCAGGTCTGGCTCACAGTTCAGTTCATCCCAAAGGTGTTGGATGAGGATTAGGTCAGGGCTCTGAGCAGACCAGTCAGGGTCTTCCACAGCAAACTGGGAAAACCAAGAACCGTCCCCAGACCGGTGACACAAAGTTGGAAGCGCACTATTGTCTAAACTATCATTCTGTGCTGTAGCATTAATATCTCCTTTCATTGGGACTAAGCACAAAGCATGACAAACAGACAGGGGTGTCCACATACTTTTGGCCATGCAGTGTAGAAGGGCTGACAAAATGACAGATAGAGATAGAGTCTGACTCCGAGATAGTGGACGAGAGAGGAAGAGAGAGGAAGACAGGGAAGCAGAGATAGACAAATAGACAGAGATAGTTTTCACTGCTGGAATTAGGGACAGCTGGCCTGTGTGTGTGTGTGCGTTTTTGGCATGGCTTGGTTGTATAACTCTCAACTGGGTCCCCCTGTGGCTTAGAGGCTAAAGTGGTCCCGCTCGCTTTCTCTCTCTCTCTCTCAGTTCAATTCAATGAAGCTTTATCGGCGCATTGATAAAATAACACGCCAAAGCGTAAAAAAACAGAGTAAAGTACTTGGGAGATTATTTGCAGTCAATCAATAAAGGCCCAGAGTTTAACTCATGGAATATAACTGCAATTTAAATCGCTACATTGGTCAGAAATATGTCAAATGCAACATAAAGGACATCAATTTATTTGTTTTTTTCTCAGCTCTGGTGCGCTAGCTGTCTATTACAGGACTCATATATATCAATGTCCAGTTTAAAAGAGACACCACCTCCACAGCTCAAGGTTTTGTTAATGTCCCGTGGGTGTTACGTAGAGAAACATCTCGTTTTAGGACCGTGCTATGTTTCCCATGGTGCTTTGCTGCAGGGAGACTCTGCTATGGAAAGAACAAGCCTCGCATTTTCTCTGCTCCACTTCCAGAGCTACTGGCTGCTCCCTGTTGTCTATGGAGGTGTGTGTGTGTGTGTGTGTGAGTCTGTGTGAGTGTTTGTGCATTATTTTATGGGCAGGCTCGCTCACTCACAGTTGTGTGTGCCCATGCATTTTAAGTGTGTATATACTTGTGTGTGTGTGTGTGTGTAGCACTACACATGTGGGCACTTGCAGCCATTCTCAGTTGTTGCATGCAGGTATGTGTACGTGTCTGTACATTAATGTGTGTGTATGAGTACTTGTGTGTGCTTGTCAGTTAACCAGTGAATTGCTTCTTTACAGTAAGGAAGACTTTAGTTTCGATTGGGGAATAAAGGTAAAGAAAGAGAGAGGCGGGTGTAAGAGAGAGGGCGTGTGCAGACTAGAAAAGTGTTAGCGTAGTAGGGGACCATGTTTCCCAGGATACAGGTCTTACAGTCTGCTTGTAGTTTTAAACAAAGCAATGGTGACCTTTCAGATGATTAAGACCCCATAGCACTTAGTCGCTTCACGTGTCTTGTTAGGATCAGAAAGCTATCTGATGTCAAAAAAACTAAACGTGAATGCATCCAAGAAGCATTCAAGACGGAGTCAAATTGATTTGCCCAAAGCACCTCTGGAGGTGGTTTGAGACACATTCTAGCCAGATGTTTAACAGGTGTAAATGCATCCGTCTGTCCAAGAACCATATATAATCTTTACTCCTCTCATGTGTACCTGCATCAGTAAGCCGTCTGTGGAAACAGCAGCTAAAATCAGCAAAAATTAAACAGAAATTAGCCTTTGTTCTGTCTGTCACATATAAAGCAACAGAAAGAAAAACGGATCCACCAACACATACAATCACACAGAAGGTGTTGCAGCATTTATCTGATCCCGGATCGGTGCAACCACTTGGGACCATCATGGGAACCTGTAAAGACACGCAGAACTGTTTTGCCCCACTTGTAGTCCATGAATTCATCCATGTGTTTGTGTTAGCTTATGGACAGTCGTTAGCTAGCTAATGTTAGCTGAACTGTTATTGTTGTAACTAAACTGCTTAACTGCAGAAGTTCTTGTGGCGTTTTTGGCAGTTACCAAACAGCTTCAGGTGCACTCCCAGCACCCATCTGGACTGGAGTAGGGCTGACCCTCATGTGCATGTAGAACTGAAAAACCACGACCAAGACAGGTTGCAGTCACATTTATGATCCAGCCAACCGAGAGTGTAAATGAAAGTGTATTAAAATGCATCTGGATTTTATCTGGATACAAGAGTGTAAATGGGGCCTGAGGCATGACAACAAAACACATTAGCACCTATCTTGTGTGATTGATTGATTACAGTGGAAACTAGCAAAACCAAAAATCAATTCTGCACAAATTCAGCTTCACTGGTTCTTGCTGGTCTCATGCCGAGTTCTCATTGGCTAAATCCACCCACAACTGGCTTCTGGATATCAAACGTGTCTTAAAACAACTGTTGCTGGGTTGTCGACTCCAGAGTTTTTGGCTGGATCCACATCACATCATGTCACTCACACATGGAAACAACTGGAAACCAAGACTCGGGATCTGGTCAGCAAGAGCCAGACTGAACCAGGTTTAGAGCAGGAGGACGGAGGGGAGAGGGAGAAAGACGACACTGACAGAGAGGCATTTAAAGAGGGAAAAGGACGGAGAAAGATTAAAATATAGAGAAGGAAAGTAAAAATTAGAAAAAGCAAAAAAGAAAGGAGTGAAGAAGAGACATTTCGAGGGTAGAGGATAAGAGACTGACTGAAACACAAGGCAGAGACAAAGGGAGACAGAAATAAAACACTTTTTGGAAGACAGAAAGTAAAACGGCAGAGAGACAAAGGCCCGAGACAGAGCCCGGCTGGGGACGAGGATGAGACGCTTCTAGCCATATTTAATCATCAAATATTAATGCAGTAAAGATGGAATACAGGAAATTAATATTCCCCATTAACAAAGAAGAAGAGCGAGTAGGGGCTTGTAACGGCTACAAAAGACAAACGGCCTCCATTCAGCGGCTAGATTACGGGATCCAAATTACGTCACCCTCCATCTTTACCTGAACTCATCCGTTCCACAAACACTACACATCCATCACATCCTCCTCTTTTACGCTCTGCTGTTTTGTTAAAAGTCATAATCTATCAGTTCCTAATTTTTGTTATCCTTCCTGCTAAGTGTCGTTTTCTATACATTAAATTTGAGTTTGCTGTTTTCGTTGTTACTGTTGTTAACTTCCTGACCACTTTATGTTTTCATCGTTTTACAGAAGCTCCTTTTGCAGTGATTGTGTATGGGGGAAAATGCAGAAGTTGCACTACCCCGTGCTGCCACTATGCCAAAATCACTTCACAGCCCAGCTCTGTTCCTGGGGGGCTTGATGCCGGCGGCTTCTGTCAGTTAGAGGACAGTTGACCAATCAGAGCAGTGTGGGTGGGAGTAAGAATCATCTTCCTACGTAGCCACTAGATGAAAAATGGCCACAAAAGTGAAACAAGTGTGTGTGAGATACAGATACTTACAGAAATAAGTCGGCATGTTTATTCTATCAGTGTGAAAAACATTAACTGCTGCTAAGAACAGCTTCTTCTTCAACTTCTGTATCAACCAAAAATGACATTGGTGGGATGGATACGTCACTTGCTACTGATTGGTTAGGGTAAAACAAATCCCAAGAATGAATCAGCTAGCATAAACGCAATGTCAGGCTAAATGAATGACGTAAAAGGAAAAGGCAATAACGTGTTTCTTTCACCTGTTTGTAAAAGGCTAAAACATGATGCTGAGGTTTTCTGAGATAAATGAGTTACTTTGGTTGTACAGGTCTGTAAACTTGAGCACTTAACAAAGTTAAAACTATTAACATTTTGTTAGCATTCAGCAACATATTGTATAAGTCTTGTGCTGAGTTCCCATCATATTTTACAGACTGTATATACGAGCAGCGGAGTGGGAAAATAACGAGCATATAAACCTCGTAGTTGTATTTTCGAGTAGGAGCAAAAACCGGAGATGTGTCAACAAACAAAATGGCAGTCGCTGGCAGTTTAACATTTATAAAATCCGTTATTAAAACTAATGGAATTTATCCAGCTCATTTAAAATGAGTTATATTGCCTTCAGGGTTTGTTTATATCTCATATAACTTGTTAAGGTCCGACTACAAACGTGTAACATGGTAAAAATAGATCATTTGAATGTGAGTCTTCTCAAGTTGGATCAACACGTATTCCAGTTATTCCCATTTTGCCGACATGATGTTGAACACGGCACGACATTACAACACTAGATCCAGAGGGGAGTCGAAGCCTTATGGGAGCTGTAGTTGTTGTTGTTGTTGTTCACACTAATCCCACCGTCTTATTTAAATGACGATGTGTTCGAGTGATGCGCCTCAGGCTTTGTCTCCATCCAACACTGACAGGTGACGTTTCTTTCTTCCTCGACCCCTCCTTCCCTTCCCTTTCTCTTCCTCCCTCTTCTCTCTCGCTCCATCCTCATGGCGAGAGATCCTAACAAGGAGGATTATATATTTTCAGACTGAGAGCAATCCAGATATGATCAAGTATTTATGTAAGCCGCACTCTCACGGCTTAGATACATACAGAGCCCTCAACTCAACAGCTGTTTCATAACCAGCAGCAGCTACTCTGTGTGTGTGTGTGTGTGTGTGTGTGTGTGTGTGTGTGTGTGTGTGTGTGTGTGTGTGTGTGTGTGTGTGTGTGTGTGTGTGGACGTTTACGAATCTGTGTTGTGTGATTGCTTATAGTCAACAATAAAGTATTGAATTATAAATGGCCGGTCATTGCTTAGGAGAGAACATGCATCCATCTGACCTAGTTAGAAGATGTGTGTGCGCCCATATGTCATGTGTCGTCTCTCAATTTCAAAACCTATAATTGTTGGCTGGTTAATTAAATTATGAGTAATACGTCAAATTAAGGCAAAAACATGTAGTGTATCATGTGCAATGTAACAATAGAAAGGACTATTTATAGATAGCAGGCTTCACATGTGCATAATTCATACATCTGTGTGTGTGTATGTGTGTGTGGTAATACATAATACATCAGTGTTAAACCAGGCGCAGGCTGCATAGTGCTGAGGTTGGCAAATATACGGTATTGTGTGACACACATGCAATATATAT
>SEMN01000218.1:754308-766687 GCA_005408345.1 Macquaria australasica | reverse complement strand
ACACACACACACACACAGAAACACACACACAGAAAGTACAAATGCATTGATGTTTAAGATCCTCAATGCACAACAGGCCGGACCCCAGTGTCAGTGACACACACACACACACACACACACACACACACAACAGAGAGAGACACTGGGAGCTAAACTGTGAAAAGAGTGTATACACACAGAGATCTTTTGTAAGTGTGTGTGGATACTTCTGTCCCTCTGTGATCACATTGTGCGTGTGTGTGTGTGTCCATGATTGTGTTTTGTGCATGCAGTATCATGTGTGTATACTCTTATACCTCTACATATGTGTGTATTATGTATGCATTAATGGTTGCATGTGTGTTTGTGGTTTTATGTAGTGTCTGTGCGTTTGTCCCTGCATAATACAGTATATGATGTAATGTATAAATATGTGTGTGTTTGTGGAACATTTCCCGTTTTGTTTGTCCGGTGCACACACACACACGAGGACACACGAGAACGCGCATGTCCTGCCAATGGTTTCACTATTCCACTGATCTACAGGTGGCGGTAATGCGGCAAGAAATGCAGCAATACACCAGCAAAAGGCAGTGAAGAAGAAGACTGCAAGCTAGTAAACATGGGCTGGGGTTGAATAGTCAAAAGAATGACATCCTGTGTCTTTTCCTCGACGGGAAACATCATGAGGTCGAGGAAAGATGTGAAGGAGAATTGATGAGGAATGCTGAGAGAATCCCACTGCACTGCACCTTTCCTTCGCATTTAGAGAACTGGACCAGCTCTTATCACGGCTGACACTTAGATACTACCGGGTCATTTCACTCAGTGAGGAATTTCCCCAGCAAAAAAGCCTAAATGCTGGATTTAAAACGTTAAAATAATCGGCTTTGCAAATGTTTTATGTGGAAGGAAGTGCATTTAACATGTATGATAGAAAATCACTGATACACACAGTGCATTTTGGTTAGTAACAGTGAATGTAAGGAAGTCCAACTTATGTTTGTTTACAAGAAAACTCCACAGGGTTCCTTTAAGGGCTACCTGACACCTCCAAAAATCTGAGAACCTGAACCTAAACCAGGTTTCAGGTTTCACCTCACTCACATTCTTTGAGGTTTGACTTAAATTGCAAGTCTGTGCAAACTTTTGATCGGACATAACAGGATGCAACAGTCTGATAAGATGAGCAACACGTGCTCCATCTTTAGTCAAATGAATAAAAACAGTGCGTTACTGTGTCAGATGTGGCTGGATCGTGTTGGATGATTGTGTCTTTTACAGTGTACGTACAGGACAGTGAGACGTTTCTGGCTGTTCTCTGCACATTGTATTTTGGAAATTAAACAGCAACAATGAGGTTTAAGTGCTGATTTCAGCTTTATTTTGAGGGTGTTTACATCCACATTAGATGATACAGTGTAGGGATTGTAGCCCTTTTTATATATCCCTTTTGCAGACGAATGTGAATGTGTGAAGTCTCTGACCCTCAGACTTCCTGCTTGTTTCGGTGTCTTTTGGCCTTCAGCAGGTGAAACATGGACTGAGAGGTCATGTGACTGACTTGGTCGGTCAAGGATATTCAACAATGTGGCTGTTAAAAACTCCTTGTAGTTGCTTTGTGTGTATTTTTAGAATCATTATCCTACACTACATTGTCCTCAAACTGGGGGGATTGTGTATAAAAAAAAAGGGCAACAAGTTTGACAGTAAACCACTGTGTTTGGACTTTGGTCAGTTTGTGGTTTTTGTATAATAGACGGGTCCATCTTGGGTTGAGGTTTGCTAGTCATGGGTCCTTTTTGGGTTGGTTAGAAAGGTTCATACTGTACCTGGATGGTTGTTGATTTATTCATGTATGTATTTGTTTATTTAAAGCAGCAGCAGTTTAAAAGATGCATATTCTGTACACTGTAATATATACACAAACATACTGTACAAACACTAAATACACACAGAATATAATATATGTGGCTATATTTGACTCCCTTTACTGAATCAGACTTTTCAAGTCTCAGTGCATGTGTGTATTAAAGTTGTCTTCCTATATGTGTTGGGCATATATTTGTGTGTGCAAGTATGTCCTTGCAAAAGAGCTGTATGTGTTGGCCTGGTGCCTGCCCCCCAGCCGGGGCCCCTCCATCTATTTCTGGCTCTGCGTCACGCCTGGGCTTTACTCCTGTGGCAAGAGGAGTGTTTCTCTAGGGCTCCCACTCTGCTATACACACACACACACACACACACTCTCTCACACACGCGCGCGCGCGCACACACACACACACACACACACCTTCCGACAGACACACTCACACACACACCCACACACATGCCTGCCCAGTGAACGAGTGAGCACGCTCAGATGTAAACACACGGACGGACGGACGGATGGATGAATGGATGGCTGCTGACGAACTGGGCTTAATGGGAGTTTAAACTTTGCATGTGTGTGTGTGTGTGTGTGACACAGAGTGTGTGAGAGAGAGAGAGAGAGAGAGAGAAAGTGTGTGTGAGAGGGTCGGTCGGTCGGTGTGTCTGTTACCGTGGCGATGGAAGGAGGGAGTGTGAACACAGAGGAATGCTTTCGGTGATAGAGAGGGAGAGCTGGCCAGGTTGGTTTACTATTTGTCTATACATCCATCTATACGTCTGTCTGTCTGTCTGTCTGTCTGTCTACTTATATATGGAGTTTTTCTTTTTTGTTTTTTCTTTGTGATGTTTTCTTTTTCTAAGTCTGTTAAGTGGGGTGATTTCCGGTCTGCGTGTTTGTGTGTATGTGTGTGTGTGTGTGTGTTTGTGCAACCAAGCAGGGGGGATGTCCTCGTCCGCTGTTGTCGTGGCGATGCAGCAGCCGTGAATGACAGCGTGTGGTAATTGCATGTGTGTGTGCGTGTGTGTGTGTTAGTTTTTGTGTGTGTGACAAGGGTAGCAGTGACATAAGCTACTTAATCAGAAATTTGTCTCTCTCTCTGTCTGTTTTCTCACTGATTTCCAATGTCTCTCTCCCTCATGATTGATCTATCTATCTATCTATCTGGCTGTCTGTCTATCCCTCATCCGTCATCACCCTCTCTCTCCCAGAGTGCTGTTGTTAATGGACACACACACACACACACACACACTGGACAGCTGACTGTCTCACACAGTGGTGTCAGTTCCCTCCATTAACCGAGGGGTGCCACCGCAACACACACACACACACATACACACGGGGTGTTGGTCGTCTCGAGCCTTGAGAACAGTGATTTACAAGAAAGCAGGTTGAACACATTCCATTCCATTCATTCCTTCCATCTATTTCAGTCTTCTTCCATTCCTCCCCCTCTCTTCATTTCTTTCCTCCTCTCCTTTATCAGTCTGTCGTCTGTCCTTGTCTTTCCTCGCATCCTTTCTTTCTCTCTCTTTTTCTATTTGTTTTTCTTTTCGTGTTGTCTCATCTTCTCTCTTACTATCTTCTCCTCTCTCTGTTTCTCTCTCTCTCTGTGATAACCTCTGACCTTTGGAAATGCTTTTATTTTGAAATTTGCCTAATCCAGTTTCAGATCATGTCTCTTTTAATCCTGATTAATATGCTCATTTACTTTGACTTTTAAGATATCAAAATTTGCTTTTACTTTAAAATACATACCATAATAGTATATGGTGGCAGACAGAGAGACAGTGGAAAAGATGCAGCTGTTTGTCTCTTTTTCCAGAAAAAGACTGACAGACAGGTCAGTAAATACTGTAGATGGAAAGACGAATTACGTGACACAAACATAAGATGGGCTGTCAGGCAGAGAGACAGATTGGAAAAGCTTGAAGACAGACAGGCAGGCAGATAGAGAGTCAAACAAAAACAGAGGCAGGCAGACAGACAAGTTGACATTCAGACGGACAGGTAAACAAATAGAAAAAAGACAGACAGGAAGACAGGCAGACAAATGGAAAAAGACAGACAGCTGTATATGAAAAGAGCCAAAAACAGCCAGACACACAGATGTGCAGGCAATAAAACAGTCAAACACTGAGACAGACAGATAAGACTGATATACAAATACATGTCTGACAGACAAGCAGACAGACAGGCCAATAGACAGACAGACAGACAGACAGACAGACAATCAGTTCCTCTAGTCCTCCTAGAAAGGAGCGTAGGAAGTCCTGCTGGTCCGCCAAGTGTGTTAAACCATTTTTCCATTCACAAATTCTCAGACAGTGAAGTGTGCTGCTTCTGCCCTGGTATGTGCACGTGCGCGTCTTTGTGTGTGTGCGTGCACGCTCTGTGTGATGCTCTGGAGTCGGGTGAGTAGGCGATGTGTGTCTGAGGCCACAGTTGATCGCTTTACTTCAGCAGAGATAACGCTGTTCATTTAAATAGGATTTGTTTTTTGTTTTTTTGGAGTTGTGACTTTGAAGATGAGAATTTTCTTCCCAGAAAGACGCTGCGATGCATCATGAAGAGCGAGCAGAGGCTCCCAATAACCAGATCAGCACTAACGGCTACAGCTAACAATGTACTGATGCTGGTTAAACCCAGAGAGCAATGTTTGTTTCACATTTCAGTCCATTCACTTTACATTGCTGCTAACAACTTTCCAGAGACTTCCAGACAGGTTCCTGTTCATTTGCGTACAGTATGAAAATCATCCTGCAGAGACAGCTAATCCATCACAGCGAACGTAACGTCTGCTTTTATTTTTGTGCATGTTGTGTTGCTGTTGCTTGGTAAAGTCTATCTGGCAGCTGCTTCTCAGGAAGAATCCTCTGCTGCAGAGGAAGTGGCATGTTTTGAATAAACATACAATACTGGAGACGGGGTGGTTAGCATGCAACTGCTTTTTCCCAAGGTCAAGAATGAAATTTCAACTTGGGTCTTTTTTCTCATAGTTTTGTCTATTTCTTCTATCAATGCAATAACATAGCAACAACAAGCCAACAGTTTCTCCAAATGATCTAAACAACTTTATTTGGAGGTCAAACTGAAAGTGAGTGCACCTGAAAGTAGGGCTGGAAAATACGGCCATAAATGTTACCACAATTTTTTTTTCATATCAGTTGATATCGATAATTAACACCATAAATGTCAAATCATGATTTCTTTCAAGTTCAGAGGCTGATTTTTGCTCCTGAGTGAAAGTTGAGGAAACCAGGTGGTTCATTGTGGTTTCAAACAATTCTTTATTGTCAGAACATGACAAACACTTACTGCAAAACAGCGGAACATTTTACAAATCTGAGGTTCTGTAATTTCTTACTTTCTGCGTCTTCTAACGGGTGATACTGTTTCAAATCATGAAACAGGTTTGCGGTGTTAACCGTCTTAGCTGGCACGTGTCTTCAGCACAGTTCGCTCTGTTCTTTGTCGGATTATAAACAGCCAAAATACCTCCAAACTACTCAAGTTGAGTGACCTTTCTTCATCCTGCTTCGAGCTGCTCATGGGCACTGCGTATTTTTCGGTGTTGGTCATTTCGCTTACTGGTAGTTTGCTTATTGCGCTCCAACTACAAGCCTGTTAGTGACTGTGTCTGTAAGCATACCTCTATTTCTGCAACATGATTGGCTGATGGTCATCTTCTTCTTCTTCTTCTTCTTCTTCTGTTTAATGGCAGGTTGCAGCTAGCGTTTAAGGTGCATTAGTGCCCCCCTCTCCTGGTATATAGGTGGTTTAATTGTATTGAACATTTGTTATATTTATATTTAGGAGAATTATATCGTGATGATTTTTGTTATGGTTTTATTGCCCAGCCCTAACTGGAACGTCTGTAATAATCCCTCATTACACAGGAAAACTGTGCACACAACTAACAGCAAGTGCAACAGGTCAAAGTTTAACAGTGAAGTGGATCTGTAAGCTGTGGTAATAACTTTACCATTTGTCTTCGTTTTCTCTTCCTAATAACTCCGGCTAAACCTGGGGGTTTAATTACAACCTGTCTGATCATCTGACTGCTTTTAAGTGATGTTGCTGCATTAGCAGATCTTAGCAGCTAGCTTGGTGCCTAAACTGTTATGGAAACTGATAGTAAAGTGAATGTGACATCTCCTTGCTCTTAGGGTATTGTCTCTAGAGAACAGAATTATTAGACTGCAGTTTCAATGAACACTGCAGGCCGAGACCAGAATCATTTGAGACTATAATAAAGTAACAGTACGTATAATTTACTAACTTAAAAAAGTGGATTAGGATAAACTTTATTTCTGTTTGTGTCTTTTTCTTCCCATTCATTCCTTCTCTCTGGCGTCTGTCTGTCTGTCCAACTATGCATCTGACCTATATTTGTGCTTCTTCTTCTTCTCTCTCTCTCTCTCTCTCTCTCTCTCTCTCTCTCTCTCTCTCTCTGTGTGTGTGTGTAGTAACTCAACCATAAAACTCATGTTACCAAACACAACCCAGCTTCCTCTAAGTATCCTTAACACACACACACACACACACACACACATGCTCCAGCAGGACAGGTGGCTGTATCACCTTGACGTCCAGTTTTACGACACACTCCACATTCATCTCTCTCTCTCTCTCTCTCTCTTGCTCGCTCTCTCTCTGCAGGTATAAGCCCCATACACCTTCTGTGCAGCAAACGTTGCCAGGACCACACACACACACACACACACACACACACACGCGCACGCACACACACACACACAGCAGGTAGTGGCAGCATATCATAGCCTCTGGTCGCCTGGCAAACAGAGCTTCATGATAGAGGGATGATGGGAGAGAGGGATGGACAGATGGAGGCAGACAGGGGAAAAAATGAAGTAAGGAGGGATACAGGAATGGAGGGATGTTGATGGAATGATTGAAGGATGGAGAAAAAGGATGAAGCCTGATGGAGGTAGAGATGATGGATGCTGAAGAACAGGATGGAGGGAGGGATAGGAGGAGAGGAATAAAAGTATAATGGAGCTCTGAGTGAGGGAGTGACAGTAGGAGTGAAGGGGTGGAGAGAAGGGGTGACTGGGGAGTGACGGAAGGAGTTACAGAGGCATGGAGGGATGAGAGAAGGATTGATGGAGCAGAAAAGGGGTTATAAAGGGAGTGATGGAGGAGGAAATACAGGGATGGTGAAGAGATGGAAGGAGAGGACAGAGGAAGGAGTGAGAGAGGCAGAGAAAAAGGGATGATAAGGCAACGTGGGAGTGATGAGAAGAGTAATTTAAGGGGGGAAAGAGGGATGGGAGGATGACGGCATGACTGAAGTAGAGGCAGAGATGAAAGTAAAGTTGAATGATGGAACAAGGGTTAGAAGGAGAGAAGAGAAAGAGGGGTACGGATGAAGTGTTGCTTATTTATTTTCTCTTCTTTTCTTTCCACTTTTCTGTTTCTTTCCTCTCTTTATATTTTGAGGCTGTTACTCTCTTTCTTCTTGTGCTTTCCTTCTGTTGCTCATTCCTTCTGTCTACCTTGCTTTCAGACCTTTCTGTTCCTCTTATTTTCCTCTTCCTTGTTCTCTCGTCTCATTTAATTCCTCCTATCCTCTCGTCACCCCTTCATCCGTCCTCTCTTCTCCTAATTTACTGTCCTCTTCTCACCCCTCCCCTCCCCTTTCTTCTCCTTTTCTTTCCTTATCTTATCTTTCCTTTTCTTTTGTTTTCCCCTTCTCACCTTTATTAGTTTTCTTTGTATCTATTCTACACTTTTATTCTTATTTCTTTTATCTTTTCATGCCCATGGATTGTCTGTCCCCCTCTTTTCTCCTCCTCCCTTTATTATTCTCCGTCCTCTTCTCCCCATAATCTGAATTCAACTCTGAACTGCATTAAAGATTGCAGCAACATGTTCAGAAACGCAATCCTGACTTCTCAGGAAAGGCTGCCGGCTGCCTCCCCCAATCTCTCTCCATCAAAATTAAAGAGAAAACGATAAAGGCGTCCGGCCTTGTGAAGACATGGAAACTTAGAGAGTTAACTGTTTTCTCTCGGCCAAACTTTCTCTGTCTCTCCATCTTTCCTCGTTTTTTCCCCCAGAGGTGTAAAAGTAAGTGTGTGTGTGTGTCTGTGTGTGATTGAGGAAAGAGGTGAGTGTGTGTTTGAGGTTGGAATGTGGAGGCTCGTAAGTCACCTCTGATTTTCCACTCCCGCTGGGACACATCCCATTATCAGTTTTATATGAAACTTGGAAATTCCTCTGTGGTCTCGCTGTGTGTGTGTGTGTTTGTGCGTGTGCGTGTGTGTGTGTGTGTGTCTGGCTCCATAATGAGCAGCTTAACAGTGGAATAAAAACTGGGCATTTTCCTTCCCCTTTCCTTCTCTTCCCAGTGCAGCTCTGCCATAAATTCCCCCAAAAATCAATCTCCCATTTTTCAGTAAAGAAATCCACGACTGAAAAATGTCAATATTCAAGTTCAAAGTTGCTTGCCAATTTGAATTCAGAATCTGTGGATGTTTTAGATACTTGATCGATTGGTTGATGGATATGATGGTCAGTTTTATGTTGAAGTTGTATGAAGGAGTTGGTCTTCGTATTCTTCGGCTGTTAGAGACGAGTTCACTCCAGGAGAGGAGAGGAAAAAGGAGAATAGGGAAGAGATGAGAATAGAATCCAAATGTTTCCTCACCCGGAGGCCTTTTTACTTCTCAGTCTGCACTGAGTGGAAAATCAACAGAGGAATATTCCACACCTCTTTGTTTCTCCTTTGCCCTCTTGTGTCTCATCTCCACCTTGATCTTTCCATCTTCCCGTTTGGAAGGAAGGTAAGAAAAGAAGTTTAGGGGAAGGGATGCGATTAGCGGGATTTAATCCCTTGCTTTCACAAAGTCACGTGGCTTTTAAAGCTTAAAGCAGGAAAGATGGGAAGGAGACTGGAGCTTTTTATCTGCCAGCCTGCGGTGGTTAACGGATTCCAAAATTCACTTGCTTCCTTCCACATTTTGGCACCCAAATGGGCTACTTAGAGCAGAATCAAACTCCAAATGATGGTTGGTTACCTGCCAGAACTGAGTCCAGCAAACAAGCCTACCAGACGCAGCCACAGGTTGCCAGAGTTTGACTGGTGGCTGGTGGTAATTTCCCACCCTGCAGCCATGTATTCCAGATGTTGTGGACTTGAATCCAACTTGTGACCTTGTTGCATGTCATCCTCTCTCTCTCTCTCTCTCTCTCTCTCTCTCTCTCTCTCTCCCTCTCTCTCTCTCCGCTGAGTTTTTCATTTCATCAAGTTTTCTTCATCCTTTCCACACTCACTGCACCACTCAACAAATAGGAGTACTGCATTTAAAACGATTGTAATTAATGCATTGCCTGCTACATGTGCGTAGATTTTTAAATTGGGGCAAAGAAAGTCCGGATAGATAGCCATATAGTGGACTTAAAACTGGATAGTTGCTGGTTCAAATTCCCAATCTGGCTGGAAAAACCTGTGTGGGGAGAGTAAATATGGAAACTGCTTTTGAGATGCCATTGAGCAAGGCACCTCTCCTGAAACAGTGTAGTGGCCAACAGCACTGTTGTTGATTGATTGTTGTTGATTTATCAGAAGCTCTGCGTATTTTTTACTTTTTGCTAGCAAGACGAGACATAAATGTTAAAGAAGCATGCTTAGTTAACTTTCCCTGAAACACTAAAGGTTTAAAAAAAATGACAAGATTCTGTTTTTTAAATTAGATGAATATGAGTTGTCCTTGTGAAAATGTGGTATCTCTCATTTTTGAAGAGTTTCATATTATATTGTACCATCCTGCTGCCCCAAATACTCTCTAGAGCACCAAATGTGGATTAATCCGCTGCTGAAAATAGTCCCCAACAAATGCATGATTTACTCCCATTTGAGTAGCATTTGCAAAAAAAAAACCCAAAAAAACAAAACAGTGACCAGCTGAAATTGCTTAAAATAAAACTCTATATTTATGACCAGTTTTTAAAGATGTACGACTTCAGTAGGTACCAACGGGCCACAGACAGGCTGGGGAAGTTCACATATTCATTGAAACTAAGAAAAATATAGAATAACACCAGTGTTACCCTTTAAGTTGAGGGTTTTTATGCTCCTCCATTGGTTGGTGAAATTCAACAAGTCTTGGATTTATTGAACCTCTAGAAACGTATTTTAGTTGTGCTAAAAATTGCAATTATTGTGATAATCTGGCAACAAGAATGCTGTGTAGTGAGGAACAAGACAACACAACAGCTGATGTGGCCTTGCTTGCTTCATCGTGTCTCTAATTTCTTAAAATGCTTGAACCAGCTGACTGCCTTTAGATTGCCTGATTGCATGAAAGTTGCAGTAATAGCCGGGAGGTGGTGAAAATCTTTCCTTCAGTTGGTGATCATTTTAAGAAAAACACCCCCTCATTACATACAAAATGTAAGCAGTTTCTAGAAAAGCAATAATTCATGGACTTTCCCTTTAAAGCCTGTGGTGTCACGTAACTTACATCAGCTTCATTAGACTTCCATAAGCATGTTTACCTTCACACTAATGATTTTAGCCTGATTAAGGCTACTGTACAGCACAGACTGCTGGAATTATATCTTCCCTTCAGCGGCTGCCTTCATCTAAAAGTGGAACCAAGATAACACACTTAAATCTCTGCTCAATGTTTTATTATTTTGTCTTTGACATATTTTGTGTGTCAAAGGTCAACAGACAAAAAGGAGAAGAAGAGATGATTAATCCCAGTAGTTGTGGTGGTGGTGTTCATATCATTTACACATTCGTTTTTTTGAGTTTCGTGTCAGTCTGGAAACGTAATGAATGTCAGTAGCTGTGGTATTATAATCAATAACCAGACCTGATCAGTTTCATGTCAGGTCCTCTGAGTCATGGAATCATTCACTGGACTCAGCGTATCGAGGATTATGAGTAAAACATGCAGAGGAGCTGCGTTGTAGATTAAGTGTGATCATGTTGTTAGAAAAAGTCCAATAAAAAAGACTCCGCTTCATTTTCCCCCCTTTGGAAAAGCTCAGTTCAGACGGATGGAAATACACACAAGTCAGTCCCGCCATCTGTGTGTGTGTGTGTGTGTGTGTGTGTGTGTTTTGACAGACATGAAACAGAAAAACAGTGTCATAGTTTTTCCCTGCCTTCGTCCTGGCAGACCAGAGCAAGAGGACGACGCGGAAAAAATCTGATCTCAAAACAGCCATCCCACTGTGTGTGTGTGTGTGTGTGTGTGCATGTGTGCGTGCATGCATGCGTGTGCGTGTGTGTGTGTGGGGCACATGTGACTGTCCACTTCTTTGTCACTGTGTGTTTTGTTGTTTTCCATCCATTACGTTGTCGGTATGTGTGCATGGATGTTTGTGCGTGTGTTTTTGGCCTTTTCCATTAGTGTGTGTGTGTGTGTGTGTGTGTGTGTGTGTCTTTGTGTGTGTTTTTGTTTCCGTTCTCTGCCACATTTTAAACCATGTGGCAAAGAGACGACAAATCAGATGAATTGAAGGAACTCTCCCGCCTGTGAGATTTCTCTCTCTCTCTCTTTTCTCTCCCCCTCTCTCCTTTATCTCTCACCCCCGTCTCTTCCTCTCTCAGTTTATCCCCCTTTGCCTCCTCTCTTTACCTCCTCCCCTCTCCCATTTCTCTTGCTCTCTCACATTTACCACCTTCTCGTCTCTCTTTCTCCCCCATGTCTTTTCTTTCCTTCCTCCCTTCCCCTCTATCGCCTCTCTCTCTCTCTCTCTCTGTTAGGCTCTCCTCTTTCTTTCTCCCCTTTCTCCCCCTTTGCCCTGTCTCTCTGCCTCCTCCCTCACCCTCTTGTTTATCTGACTCCCCCCTTTCTTTTCTCTCTCTCCTCTCTGGCTCCTCTCTTTTTTCCTCTTCCCTCTCTCCCCCTCTCTCTGTCTGTTTCTCTTCCTCCACCTCCTCTCTCCCCCTTTCCTCCTCCCCCTCTCTATTTCTCTCTCTTTTCCTCCTCCCTCCTCATTTTCTTTCTCTACTCTCATTTCTTCCTGCTGAAGAAGGTATTTAGTGTGTGTTTCTGAATGAGTGTGTGTGTATGTGTGTGTGTTTGTGTGTTAGATAGTAAAAAGGGAGGGAGGGGGGTTTTCTGCTTCACACCTCCTGTGACTACTTCCTGCGCCACATCCTGTTTGTTTCCTGTTGCAGTTGTGACCGGACTCCCTCAGAAACACACACATACACACACACACACACACACACACACACACACACAGAGAGAGAGAGAGAGAGAGAGAGACAGAGAGAAACCCCTGATTAAATCCACAAACATGCATACACACCACAAGCTACATGTTGTTTACATTGATACTGATACACTGACTGAAATATTTAAACGCAATACACATGTTTTTTTATGGCTGCACGGTTTTATCAAAAGAAAAATATTCTGCATGTTCTCCATCATTTTATACACATTTACCCAAAATTCAACCTGACATATCTGTTAGTTCAGTCAGACAACTCACGTTTGAAATGTTTATTATAGCAGCAGAACATAGTCAGAGTTTGGCGTCCAG
>SEMN01000218.1:706808-749308 GCA_005408345.1 Macquaria australasica | reverse complement strand
ACTCTACTGTTCTGGTTGCCTCTCAGCCTCTCAGAGCTGTAAAAACCCACCTGTCCACTACCTGCTCAGCAGCAAACAGCAGACAGACAGTTAGAGACTAGCTGGGGAACATAACGTGGAGCATTTAGCAGCTAAAGAGCCAGATATTTCCCTCAGGAGCTGGTGGAGACCAAAAACAGAGGTAAAGAGAGTGAATATTGGACCATGATAAATGTTGATGATATGTTCACAACTTGTTTCTGCTGCCCTCAAGTGGCCAAAAAATCAGTTATAGCAGCTTTAAGTAAAAGATCAGAATACTTACCATATTATGCATAATACTGAAATTGAAAAAAACAAGATAAAAAGTTAACTAAGTTATTGGGTGTCGAAAATGACATCAAGTGTTTCAAGCGTTGTTTCCTGGTGTCTCAGTCCGGCTGGGTTTCTACGTGGTTTCTGTCTCTCTGGTTGGCTTGGTTCTAAAATGTTTTGTGCCGTTTAAGTATGACGTAGAAATGCATGTTGCTGAACTGGTGGGACTTGTTTCTTGGCTGTTTCTCAAAGGAGTCTGCAGACTCACTTTAACACATCATTGAATCAGCTGTAACCTTCAGCATTTTGCTGAGCGTGCAGTAGCAAAGAATGAGTTACGGGCGAGGGTCGGTGCTGCACGGCGGCCTTGTTGTACTCCATTAACCTTTAGCAGAAGTATACAATAACAAAAGTATTGTAATGATGCTTGCACACACGAGAGAACTGTATGTGAAGGGAAATTGTGCAAGATGTCCAGTAATGCTGCCGCACTTGATGATAATTCATCTGGTTTACAGCAAAGCAGACACCACACCAACCCATCAGAGATGATGTAATTGACCTACTTCCTTATTCTGTGGTAAAGACGAGGGAGTTTTCTTACAGAGAATCCTAAAGTTTGTTTGCGTTCAGATTCAAGTGTTGAACATGTCTTTGGATCCCAAATTAGTCTTGGTGTTGGGGACCTTTCGGGGTTCTTCAGGAGGAGCCATTATCAAACATTTCAGGTCAGGATGATGAACTCTGACCCTAAAAAAACCCCGAACCTTTTGTTTTCAAGCTGATTCATTACTTGAAAGAATTATCCGTTATTTCACAAGAAAATGCAACAAGCTAATATGTTCATTTAATTAGAAAAACAACTTTAAGTTATTGAGAATCATCTTGTGACCAACTGGGAATCTGTCCTTGGTTTTGATTTACCTCCTACTGTTGCACACTGGTTAAAAGATAGAAGAAAAAATGAAGGAATAAACGAACATGCAGCTGACCCAGAATCACAGCACAGGGTCATGATTCCCATAATGAGAGCCTGAACTCTAGATGTCTGCATGGTTTCCGCATCAGCGTGTAATAATAATAGTTTTATACCACTAATATCACTGTAGCTTGGGGGTTTGCACAACAGCAGAAAATGAAGTTTTTGAGCATACGTTTCACTTTTTCCATTAGGTAATGGACAAATCTGTAAATGCAGAACGTATTTATTCCCTCAAGCCACACAGCATGTAGAAATGTGAGTGTGTGCTCTTGTGTTTGTATCCTTGGGAGGAGTCTGAAGCCTTGAGAGTGAGGACAGTGTGTATCTGGTCCTCACCTCTTCAAAGGACTTGGTTTTAGGGTCAAGGTTTGGTTTAGGTTAAGGTTAGGGGGAAAGGTTGAGGTTAGGTATGTAGTTGTGATGGGTAAGGTTAGCTATGTCACTGAGGGTCCTCACAAGTATAGAAGTACAAATGTGAAAGACTGTACAGCTGTGAAAGACTGCATCTCTTTATTTTTGTCCTCTGTTGCCCCGTTTGCGTGCTTTTATTTTGAAATCTGAGATTCTTTAAGAGTAGAGTTCTTTAAAAATGAAGTTATTTTCTAAAAAGTTTCTGTTTGTCTTTGTTTCATGTGTGTGCCTCTCTCTCCTCTCCCTCTGCTCAGTTCAATTCAAACATCCATCACTGGCACGGCTGTCACTACTGTGTTGCCAAAGCAATAAAATACATCACAATCTGGAACGTGTGTGTGTGTGTGTGTGTGTGTGTGTGTGTGTGTGTGTGTGTGTGTGTGTGTGTGTGTGTGTGTGTGTGTGTGTGTTGTTGTATTTCCCATCAGCCCTGGTCATCCTTACCCAACCCTTTCCCAGAATCCACCACTGACTCATTTGAAGCAAAATACGAGTCAGCTCTTTGACTTAAAAACTTATGAAGACAAAAGAAAACTTATAAAATTATTTTTTATAATGAACACAGTGTACTGCGCGGTCACAGCTGGTCACACCTGTCGAGGAATTTGCAACCTGCAGAACTGGAAAGACTGGGGGTTTTTTTGTGTGTGTGTGTGTGTGTGTGTGTGTGTGTTTGTCTTTACATTTGTTTGGAATTAAATAAGCAAAGAGAAATTTCCCCAATGGAAAAACAATATCATGGTTTAGTGAAGCTCCTGCCACATGTAAGAGGTTTGTGGAGGACATAGGAAGCAGCTGGCAGTATCCCCCGATCATTATGATTAGTTGTTGTTGTCAGTTCTTTCTGTATGTTTACAGAGGAACCACATCAAAAATCTCATGCAATTATCACGTGGATGATGCTGTTGATCACATACGTTTTCAGGCAACGCCGATGAGTAATTTCGTGATAATGTGATTTAACGTGTGAGCCAGAATCACACGGGAGGTTGCCTTTATGGTCTGTGGTTATTGTTGACATCTTTCAGCTGTCAGTGAGTGTCTTTTTACATGAGTCTTTTTCCTGGATTTGATCATAACCGAGATATGACATTTACATGGAACAGAGAGAAACCTGGTTATTCATCTCCCTGTATACATGATTCTAATGTTATCCAGGGTTCAGGGTTCAGGAGTGGCTGGTTGGCGGTTCAATTCCCAGCTCCTCCTGTCCTCCTCCCGATGCAGGGGAGCTTGCTGCCGTGAGTGGGAGTGAATGGGTGAATGAGAGGCTAAAACTGTAAAGTGCTGTATAAATGCAGTCCATCCATTCTGATCGTCAGGGTCAGAGGAAGTTTGTCTTAGACTCCTCCACATCCAGAAATCTGTCACTTCTGTACTGACTGAATTACCTAATAGGCTGAACTCAGTTTGCCTGAACTGTAGCTACCACCTGTTAGACTTGGCTTCCCCATCTAATCTTCAGTTCTTTAAAATGTATTTGATACATTATCCCAGCGTCATTTCATCATGTACATCATCATTAAATTGTTGATTATCATCTTTTTGTTTCCCTGACTAACAATGTAACTCAAGTGGACTCATTCTGCAGACATCAGAAGCCCAGATAAGGTGTTGACATGCCACAGTTTCCCCGTTTCTAGTGGACTACTCCAGATATCCAGGTTTCTCAAAACCAGGATAAGGACTTATCAAGATTTCAACATGTTTCAACAAATTCAACGAATGATCAGACAGGGTAGATAGTCTGAAATCATTCCAAGGTCTGAATGAGTGCTGGTATCTGATTGGACGGATGGTGTGCAGTGTATCACACTACTACATTCATGTGTTGGCCATAAAGTTGACAAACAACCTGTATAACCAAACCAAAGCAGTAGACCAGTACATTACAAGCAGAGAAATAATTCATTTTTGCTTCATGATCTTCAATTTGATTCCAAGATGTTGAACAAAAAGTAAATGTTATTTTTGTTTTTTTGGCAAATGTCCACCTTACCTGCTGTTCTGGGGTCAGTCTTTGCTGCTTCATTGATTATTTCTCACATAAGGTTCAGCATCATGTTGGGACAGAGAGGCTTTCTCAGAGTTATAACTTTCCCCGGTCTCTTTTTGGTATCAGTTTGACAGCCGACATCTTTTTAAATGTAACATGAACACAACTGTCAGGTGGCAACAGCTTTGCCTCTTTTGGTGCTAAGTTGTGTTCACAATATAAAACTGAAATTTCAGTCATATATGAGGCAGATAAACATTGATTCATTAAATATACGTCCTCGTGTTTACATAGTCTGTGTGTGTGTGTGTGTGTGTGTGTGTTATGACGTTGTCGCAGGGGTATGACGACTACAGGTGTTGAGAGCAGGCTCCTCATCGCCATGGAGACGATCAGCCGTTCACGCTTCAGCTTCTCTGAAAGCATGAGAGCTTAGGCATCATGCTGTGTCATCTCACGCCCCCCCAAAACACACACACACACACACACACACACACACGCACTGACACACTACAAACACAGCTGCAGCACACACCGCCACGTGCACGCTGCGTGAACACGTACACACACTAACGACACGTCTGAAAAGATGTTATTTCAAGCTCATCTCGTGAGTGAGAAGTGTTAACATTGAATGCAGCATGAAGATTATTTAACTTCAGGCACATCCACATCCCACCCACACAGGTGTGTTCACCTAGTTTACCTGATTAGACCTCTATGAATGTGCAGTAAGAATGTAGCAGTAGTAGTTTGGCATTTTTTCCATAGTATTTAACTTAAGATGAGTTTGGGAGTATTTCTTGTAGTATTTATAATCTTTGGCTGAGTTTGGCAGTATTTTCTGAAGAATTTATGACCTAAAATTGAGTCTGGCAGTATTTCCTGAAGTATTTCTAATCTCAAATTGAGTCTGGCAGTATTTCTGTAATGTTAACTATCTGAAATGACGTGTTAAAGTGAATTTATAATCTTAAAGCGAGATTGGAAGTATTTTCCATTCATATTTACACGTGAAGCTGAGTTTGGCAGCACTTTGGTATTTGCTGCAGTGTTTTCTGTTATATTTACAGTCTGGAGCTCGTGTGGACACTGTGCTCTTATTTACCTCTTCTCCCATGTGACTCGAATGCAGCATTCCTGTGGAGTTACAGCACACTCTACTCTTGATTGTGAGGGGACCCACTGCAAACTCTTTTGGGGACTCAAATACCCAGAATGCCACGGATGTGACAGCGACAAAGTAAAGTAAACTAGCTGTGAGATTACATTTAAGGAGTGAATGACGGAACGAGGGAGGAGAGAGGGAAGAGTGTCATCCCTCCATCTGGTGTCAAGAGGTCATCATCAGACTCCACCCACGCTCACTGGAACGTGTGTGTGTGTGTGTGTGTGTGTGTGTGTGTGTGTGTTTCACAGCATGTGTTTCCCATCTGGTTCCACCCAGTCCCTCAACACTGAGTTCATGCTGACCTCTTTCCCTTGCCTTTCTTTCTTTCTTTCACTCATTCTTTTATTGTTTCTTTCTTTCTTTAGCAGCCAAAGTACATGTCTCTCTCTCTCTCTCTCTCTCTCTCTCTCTCGGTGTAACACAACACCTTGACCTCATGCAGGTGTCAGTGTGTGTTTGACACCGTGATGTCACCCCCCCCCCCCCAAACTTTCCCCGGCTAGATGCCACGTACATGTCGTCATCCTCTGTCTCTCTCATTTGTTGCCTGTCATTCTGCATCCTGCTCGGCTAAAGATAACCATCAACATGTAATTTAATCTAATTATAAGTCTTAAATTCCCATTTGTCTCACAATCAAGGATAAACCCATGAATGGGGTTGAGATCATTTGTTTCCGTGCCGTGCCACTTGCGCCATGAGAACACAATGTGTTTCATTTTCTTGATATACGTGTAGCAGCCCTGCCTGTATCTTCTTGTGAGCAGAATTGGAAACAAGTGGAGTTACGTCACCGTGTTGGCAGAGAGTTTTCACTCGCCTGAAGGAAGAAACAGCGATTCGAGAGGGAGATCTGAACTAAATTGCTGCATCAAATCATTGAGATTTGTGTTCTGCAAACTTCCCTGTCATTCCTGATGAGAACATAAATCATCCAGAGTAGATTGTTCCAGTGTTTAATGCTGTGATACTTGTGTCCAGTGTCCAGTATTATGTCTTTAGAGTGAAAGTGAGAACTTTCAGCATCACATTTTTTTTTTATGATTTTACTACTAACTTAAAGTAATCCCTGAGATTTCTTTTAGGGAAATGAATCAGAGCGGATTTTAACAAACCCTTATTTGGAAGATGTAACTTTATTTGTCATCCTCTCACTGTACACACTTTTTTGATTTCTCAGGATGAGTATGTGTGTGACTGACCACACTGATTTCTAAGCAGATTATTTTGGATATTTTGGGTGTGCTCACTTGATTTAATTTCCAGATACAGTAAGTGGCAGGATAAATTAAGCTCAGGATTTGTTTACATCCTGTGTCATCACTCCGTCCTGTCGATGTCACTCAGCAGAGCTGGTTTAAAGTCTTTTGGGGCAAATCCACGTCAAGTCTCAAGTCACTTGCAACAAGTTCAAGTCAAGTTACGAGTCTATAAACTGCAAATCAAGATGCAAGTTTTAAGGTTTCATTACATGACGTGAACATTTTCCTTTCCAAGCTGTCTTACAGAGCTGAAGTCTTTAGGTAGACCCGTCTGAAGTCTCACAGTGGTGTAGTAAAGTTTCAGATCCTCGTTTGTGTGACTTGAGTCGGACTCCAGTCCAAGTCTCGAGTCTCCAGTTCTGGATCTTAGCAATTCATTTGGTGAATGAAATGTCTGCATAACCATCAGGAAAGGTGACCGACAGAAACAAGACCCAAGTTGTAAGAAAACTAACGAAATGCTAATGTTATGAGAAGGTCTGTCCGTGAGCCAACAGTGAAGTGACATTGGCCTTAATGGCACTCAAGGTTAATTTAGAGACATTTGGTCCAGCTGGTGGGCGACATCCACATCTTTGCAGTGAAGGAGGAGAGAGGCGTGTTGTGACCCTTTGGGCTTTCCATATCCTTACAACTTCCGAGGTCGGAAGTTGGAGCTTACGAGGAGCACTTGAAGGCAGCATCAGTCTTCTCATGTACTCTCTCAGTGTCTGCTGTCTCCCTGAGCGCTATCATTCTTCCCATTCAGCTTCCTGCCCTATAAATATTTGAGCAGCCCCATTAGGGAGTGAGGTAATCTTAACACACACACTCACGCACACACTCACGGCGGCTGCCATTAAGGCGTAGTAGTGCCTAATAGTCTTGTCGGAGTGTTAGGCCCCGGAGCTAGCGGGCTAATTAAGAGCGAAACAGGTTTAACGAGTTTAGACTGTTCATTAAGGCAGAAACCTGATTAATTAACAGTCGAGAGGGAAGAGTTCGTTAACGAGTCGCGTGATTAATTAAAACTACAGACGACAGAAAGTGTAACTTTAAATGGGGAAAAAGGTGAGGAATGATTACTACCACCGAAAGGAGGGGAAGGAAGAGGAGAGAGAGAAGGAGGAGAAGGTGAGGAAGAGAAGAAGGGAATAGAAACGGGAGAGGGATGGGTGGATGAGAGAGAAACTGAAAGAGAGAAAAATGGACGAAAAAGAGACAAACATGGACACAGAGAAAGAAAAGAGAGAGAAGAAGGGAGACAAGAAGAGTGATATGAAGGAAGAAAAGACAGAGAGAGAAAAGGATGGGAGGATAAATGAGAGAGAATAAAAAGGAAGAAGTGAAGAAGAACGAAAGAGAAAGACGGAAACTGTTCAAACAATGGACAACCAGAGTTGGGTGAGAGACATAGAGAAAGAGAGAGAGAGGTGGCAGAGGTCACAAAGACATCAAGACATTAAAACAAAGAGAGCTTGTGGAGAGAAAAACAAAGGCTTAATACAACAACCCTCTCTCTCTCGCTCTCTCTCTCTCTCTCTGTCTCACACACACACACGCACACTTTGCTGAATGTTGGCTCTTTGTGTTTGGCGGTGCAGAGGCCGAGTCGTGTGATTGCTCCCCTCACTGGACATCTGAGGTCAGAGGAATTCAACCTCGAGAGGAAACGGTCCAAAACACTCAACTGCGAGACAAAAAAGCATAAATATGTCCCAAAAAAGCTCTTCCTCCTCATATTTAATTCAGCTGGATAGTACTGTCAAGCTACTTCATACAAGTTTATTAATTTACTTAGGTTTTCTTTGCAATTATTTTTTTCCTTTTGTATTTTTCCTATTGTAATTGGAGTTTGTTCAACAAATTCTCTCATTTTTTAAAAATAGTTTTATTCATTTATTTTCCCAATTTATTCATGAATACATGGGAGATGTATTGTGTCAGACACATTATATGTTAAAAAAAAAACATTTAAAAGTTATTTATTTCATGTTCTTCCCTGAAGGGTTTTGTGATGTTTCACGTAAAGCTGTAAAGTCAAGTTGGAGGAGGCTGTGGTAGGACAAATCAAACGCACCTTTTCAGCAAGTGAAGTGAGGGGTCCGCTTGTTCATGTTGGTGAGGAGAGGAGGGACAGTAGGAGGGAAAAAGACAGAGAGTAAAGAAAGACAAAGGAGACGCGAGAGGAGACAAGAGAGGATGCGAGGTGAAGCGAGAAGGAAGCGAGGAAGGGAATCCAGAGAAAAGAAAGGAGGGAAGGTAAGGGAGAGGAGGGGGGAGGCAAAGGCAGAGAGGATCAGGGGAGGAGTGCAGGCTGTGGAGGAGGAGCAGGTGCTGCTGACAGCGCCTTCATCTGTTCCTATGGTTTCCTCACCCCGTGTGTGTGTGTGTGTGTGTGTGTGTGTGTCCTCACAGACGGAGAGAGAGACAAAACAGTAGTAAAGGCTGCAGGAGCAAATGGGAACAGTGTCACATCCAGCGAATGTGTGTGTGTTTCTGAGTGAACCTGTGAGCGGACATCTGGTTGCCCCTGTGTGCCACATAAAGCAGAAGAGCATTAGCATTTGTTGATGTGTATTGTTTTCGATATCATGACTTAAGCTACTGGTGTGTTAGGGGGGATCATAGCCTCCTTACAGAAGCCTCACACTAACCGCAGGAACTTTCCCCAGGGACCAGGAACCTTTGGAGGAACTCGTTTCCACCGCAGGGACCAGGGTCTAAATAAAGTTCCGGGGACATTATTTTACCCCCCAAAAAAAGTCCCTGCTCGGGGGGGGGGTAGTACTTTCCAGAAGTACAGGAACATTTCTGATTGGTCGAGTACTCGCAGCATTTTATTTCAGCCACCAAACCAGTTTGTTTTTTTGTTCATTGTGCTTCGACACAGTGGAGTTACAGAAGAAATCATACGACAGATGGAGCGACAGCCAAGTCCAGGCCTTATTTAGGTCCTCCGTGCTTACTGTTGCTGCAGCGTTGCACAAATAGTGACGCCTGTCCATCGCTTTATATGGCGTCATCGTTGTTGTTTACATACGTCAGTGGACTAATCTGCTGAATCTTCGCGGTGGAAACGCAGACAACAACGGGCTGAAGGAACCTTTTAGTTCCTTGAAAAGTAGTTCCTGGGACTAAAAAGTTCTGGGTACTTTGGGTGGAAACGTAGATTGAAATGTAACTACACATCAGGGCTGTGGTAGCTATGGAGGTGAATTTGGGCTGCTTGCGTTTTCTCCCACAAGTTTCTGACGTCAGTGGAGATTCCTGATATTGAACACAACATGGGACAATTTGAAGAAAGCAAACTCATTCTCCATTGCAAACTTCCCGCTCGCTGTGATGGTCGCTCATCGTCACAACGTCAGTGGAAGAATGCAAACACGATAACTTCGAGTACACATATATACCAAGATATGGCTTCCCACCTGTATGGAAGCAGAATGACATTTGGTGTCATTTAAAGATACAGACCCTTTTTTCTGTCCTTACTTTGCAGCACTGGCCTTACTGTAACTATACTTATATACTAACTATAAGTTCTCATACCTAAACAACAAAATAGGTTGTTTGTCAGTGCCTTTCAAAATGATCCACGTGGCCACTCCTATGAGCTGTTTTCTGATGTTAAACCTCTGTTAAGGTCTGGTTAAGTTTAGGCAACAAAACAAAGAAAGAAGGAAGAACGATCATGGTGGTTAAAAGAGGATTTGTGGTGATATAACGTTACACTGCTTCTGCCTGTGCTTCTGACACAGAGTAGTCATTATTCGCCACTTCAGCTTTTCTAAATGTAAACTGGATTTATATATTCATGTTTTCATTATTTTGAAAATACAAACTACAGTATCCTAATGCTTAACCAGGCTGAGTGCAGGAGTTCATGGAGCCCGATGTCTGCAGCAGCAGGAAGAATGAATCTTTAATCAGTTCGAGCTCTTGTGAAGTAAAACACGTATCGATGCGATCTGAATGAATTGTTTTGTTTTTCTGCTTCCTGGAAGCTGAAATGCACCTGACCTCTGCACATGATCCCCTCTCTCTCTGTCTCTTTGTTTCATCCACTGTATGCCTCATTGTTCTTCCCAGCTTTGTGCGATCTCCCTCCCTTCTGCTCTCTCTCTCTCTCTCCGTCACATTATCTCATTCTAGTCTAGTTTTTTCTCTCTCCCTCTGCCTGTCTCTTCATCTCATGTATTTATCGCAAATAAAAAAAATCAATGTGATCTGAATAAAATGCTAAAAGCTGCAGCATTAAAACCAGTCAGCTCCTGCAACATCCATTTGGTTTCCACGGAGACGAGGTGTCAGGACCCCCCCCCCCCCCTCCATGCAGGATATTTAGCTGCACTCGGGTGTTATGTACCAGTGGTGCGTAGGGTTTTGTCAGAAACACACACACACACTCCCATATACAGTACACATGTACACACACTCAGGCATGTGGGATACACTGTCAAGCTGATTGGAGACTTAAGTGTAGATTGGATAACTCAGTGAGAAATGTTCTGCTAATGGACAGAGTTGAAACTGAGGCCTTTGTTGTCCAGTTGTAAAACACTACAGTATGTGGCCAAAACTATGTGGACACCCCTGTCTGCATACTTTAAGTCTGGGGCCCCTTAGCTCCAGTGTAGTGTGCTTCCAACAATCCTGTTTCAACATGACAATGACCCTCGTGCACAAAGCCAGGACCATAAAGAAGTAGTTTTCCCAGTTTTGTGTGGGTGACTGTGAGCCGGGCCTTATCGCCCAACATCAAGTGTTGGACCTCACTAATGCTCTTGTGTCTTAATGGGAGCAGATCCATGCAGCCAGGCTCCAACATCCTGCAGAAAGCCTGAAACCAGAAGACCGGATGCTAAGCCCATAGTTTAGAAATGAGATGTTTAACAATCTGGGTGTATATGGGTGCAATATTTGGGTGTCCACATACTTATGACCATGTGTTCTGTCTATTTTTCTTCTCTATATATGCTCTGGCAACATCATGCAAATAAAGTGATTGAAGTTGAGAAAAAAAAAGGAAATTGCAAGAGAGAGAAGGAAGAGAGATGCAAATCAGTAGAAAAAACTGCAGCAGGAAATGGAACAGGAACATTTTTTATATGCAGGTGTGCAGTGAAAGTTACAGTAGCACACACACACACACACTCTCTCTCACACACACACTGTACACACAGACAACAATCTGATGTTTCTTCTTGTGTATTTTTTGGGGAGGAAAGTGGTAACATTTCAGACAAAAACCAAGTGGAATTAGCTGTTTCTTATTCGTCTAGTTTTCTCACTGAGCCATCTGTGCTACTGAGAGTTCAGGCTTTTTAATTCTATAAGATGTTAGTCATCCTGCTAAACACACACACACACACACACACACACACACACACACACTCAGACCACACACCTCCTACCTACCTGCTGCTCTGCGGATGTGAGGGGACAGAGATTAGCTCTGTGCGTGGGTGGACAGTCAGCACTGGTGTGTGTGTGTGTGTGTGTGTGTGAGTAACGGGTGTTGGGGACAGTAGTCATTCAGCCACCCCCATTGTGTCAAGAATAAACTGCAGTGCACTCATGCACACACACACACACAGCACATACCTTTTGCCAGGACAGGAGAAGGTGGAACAAACTCAGAAATCAGCCATCATCCAAATGTTGCTATACATGCTGGCAGAGTCTTGGAAGGGTTTTCTGCTCTTTCAGCCAATCTTGCAGCTAACCAACTGTCATTTGGTCCTTCTGGAGTTGTATTCTTCTGTAAACATCAAGTTGCCTGGCAGAACAGGGAAGCTGGCAGTTGCATCCTGAGCTGTAAGAGTGACAGTGACGGCTACAGTTTACATTTCCTTTTCTTTTCGCTTTCGTCTTTTCATATCCACTCAGTACTGAACATGTGCACACAGAAGAATTAAGATGCTGAGTTATGAGTTTGTACACTACATGTTGCCCTCAAGCAGGGATCATTCTCTCACCTTTAAGGCCTTTACACACCGGGGATGTGACGAATAAACAACGAAAATACTCGCCTGCAAATATTTTGCATCAAAACTATTCATACGGGCAGCGATGCGAATTTGTGATAGATAGGTATATATGGACCAGACGACAATGGAGCACTCATATAAAGCCTGTGTGCTCCAATATGTGTATTTGATTAATATGACGAGCCAAACCTGCTATCACACTGTTGCCTTGCTACCAACTCTACTACATCCAAAAGTAAACTACATCAGCTCCTCACTGTCCTGCATCTGATGCTGCTCCACACGTCGTCCTTGAGTTCATTGTCTTTATCTCTATTTATTTCTGTCCTTTGTCTTATAATACAAGGTGATGAGAAACACAAACAATCATCAGGAGTTGTGACGTGACGTCCGTTCTGCACAACGTGATTGATTGATGCCTTTATTCACCGTGCGAAAACAAAAGATGTTGTTTTTTCGCCGCATAATATTTGCTTTCTGTGTGAAAGTACTCGTGACAAAAACAGCAATTCAAAAAAATATATAGACGTATAATTAATTGACGCCTCCAAGTGTGTAAAGGCCTTTAAGGGGAAAAGAAAGTATCAAGAGCATCACATCAAGATTTACTTCATGTCGTGATGCCAGTGTTACACAGTGTTTCGAATGGAGTTGGTGCATAAACATAATGGACCTGACATGAGGTTGTATTCATCTTTAACACCCAACATTGTTCTATTGTATTTGAAATGGTTTTTTTTGTTGTTTTTTTTTCTGGCGTTTTGGCCTTTATTTGAAAAGGACAGTGGAGAGATGACAGAAAATGAGATGAGCGAGAGGAGTGGAGGGAGGACATGCAACAAAGGTCCCGAGCTGGACCACAAATAACAGACCTTAAAGGACTGTATGATGGATACTGGAGAGTATCTGTAATTTTAGTGGCAGTGGTCCAGGTACCCTCTCACAATCAGCATTTTCACATAGTGAGAAAACAAACTGAAACTCTCAAGCATTTTCATATCAGTGCCACATTATGTTACATTGTGTTTCTTGTACTTCACCTGTACACCGAAACAAACATCTCCTCCAGGACATTATTTTAAAAAAACACTTGGCTTTTGGTACATGATGTAAAGCGCAATCACAACACTGATTTGGCCAAGACGAATGATTTTGAAAACCAAGGACAGTCAAGTGTATTATGTAGCCTGGTGAACAGAGGTATGGCTTCAAATGTCTTAGGGCCTGTGTCCACAAAGCGTTTTTTCTGAGCGCCAGCGTCTTGTTCCCAATGACGACTGAGCGTATGCGGCCGCATGTGGCCACCTAGAGCAAAAGCACCTTTTTTCAGAGCGCTGCGCCTTTTTTGTGCGGCCGCTGCGAGCACTTCTATTTGAAAATCTCTGAATTTTCAGAAAGGCGCTGGTGTTGTCACTGGCGCTTTTTTTTTTTTCAGGCAACCAATCATATATTAGATGGGGCTCGTCACCGTGGCAACCAAAGAAGTGTAGGAGGAACTTGTTCTGGCCGTGTCTGTCTGTCCTGAGCTTTATGATCTGTCAGACAGATGTTGCTGGTGAGTGTTGTGCTTTTATCACCCTGTGCATTATTAGCTGTGTAGTCACCCCCATAACATAGGATTAAGATATTATTGTCGTGGAAACAAAACCCATGTGCAGCGTTTTTTCTCTCAAAGCACAAGCGCTTCATCCCAAAAAACGCTGTGGACCCAGGCCCGTGTGACATTTAACCTCAAATCTGCATCACGTGTACTTGGAGGTTGTTCACAACAGAAATCTGAACGTACAGTAATCTGCAGTTGCTAAATCAGCGAGACGAGTAGGATCTTAACCTCAGTGTTTTGTCACACACGTGTTTTTATTATAGTTTTCTATAGATAATCCTAAACCTTAAAATTACATTACATACAGAATGCTCTGCAAAAAGACTGAGATAAGTGAAAAGTAGAAAAGTATAGGCTGTAACTGAGTGATAACAGTTCAGTTTTTATTCTAGGACTGAAATAGCCTTCACAGGATTACATGTTTCTGACTACAAGCTCGTGCTGTTTTCTCTATATAATTTGCTTCTGTAAAATTCTTATTCTTTAGGTGTTGGTTCCAAAGTTAATGCATACTTTATTACCCTCCATAATGGGCAGCTTCCAGTGCCCCGCAGCAAAAAACTGGTTACACTGGGCCTTTCTCTGTCAGCCTTCCCTCCATAAATACAGGTAACAAAAGCTCTAATTGTATCCTGTTTGGTTTGTGAAGTCCTGAAGTGAAAGTTTTGGTAATTATCCGCCCTACATAGTATAGAGTTCTATATTGGAGTTGTTGCGAGGCTCAGTTTGCAGATTTCTGACGCAACGCTGTGAAAAATGGCCTCCAGGATGACTTGGTTCCTGAGAGGAAAACTAACTCAGCATTATAGTGCAGCTAAACCTGCCTGCAGGCTTTTTTTTTAACGATGGAGAGGAGACGAGAGGAGGAGAAATGAAAGGAGAAAAGTATGGAAAAATAAGGTTTGGGCAGGGAAGGACATGAATGAAAAGGAGAAAATGAAAAAGAAAGCACAAAGAGAACAAAGATGAGTAAACAAGGCAGCAAGAGGAGACTGGAAGGAGAGGAGAGGAAGGAAGGAGAGGTGAGGAAACAAGGAGAGGAGACTGAAGAAGAAAAGGGGGGAGGTGAGTGGGGAAGAGGGATGCAAATGATAGAAAACAGCTTACATAAGTGTGAGCATCATGCCTGTATGCACACACACACACACACACACACTCGTATACACCAGGAATAGTCTTGTGCCCTGAATTTGACTCAAACTTTTTAAAGAGCTGCTGTGGGCTGGAAGCTCCCACTCTGAGCGCAGCACAGTGTTGATGCATCATTCATTCAAAGACTCCAGAGTCTCTAAAGGTTTGTTGCATAAAAACACACGACTAATTCAGGATGAATGCATGAACAAGGGCTACTATAATGGCCGCTAGTGTGCAGAGGTTTTTGCCAGTTTGCGTCAGAGATGTCTCTGCGGCCACAGCTGGAGGCATTGTGGCTAAATATATATCAGCTAAGAAAGAGGAGGGATTGTTGTGGTGTGGCTGTAGGTCAGTCCACAGATGTTTGGAGTAAAAATGAAACATCTGATAAAGAAGATGTTTATTTCTTAATCTTATTTGCTCTGACACACTGCCCTACTCTCTCAAATTCAGCCTTTATTCAGATCTTTAAATACACCATAAAGATATTACACCAGATACACCAGATATTCCCAAAGAGGCAAAGATATTGATAAGAAAGGCCAAAGGAGAATCAGCTATGGGAATGTATAATACTGTTTTTAAGCTAGCAAATTTTTAACTTGAAAGAGAGAGATGGACTAAACACAGTAGAGTGCAAGAAAGAAAGGATCGGATTTTGATCTGCTTTATTTCAGCTGATATGATCCATTGAAATATGCCCTGATCAGCCCTGATACCAATCCTTAGGCCCACCTCGGGACATCCCTGATGTTTACCTTTACAAGTCAAGCAGGTATAAATCACTCCAGCAGGGCGAGGTTTAAAGCAGTACGGATAAAAGCCAGCCGGCAGACAACAACACATCAGTCCTAGCAAAAAAAACAAACCTCTAAGATTATATAAGTTCTTTGGGGAACTTTAAGGTGCTTATTGGTTTTTGTTGGATCGCAGCAGAACCTTTAACAAACTATAAAATCTTCCAGCGTGCAGAGCGTCGTAAAAGCAGAGCGTCCATCCACACAACAAATACCGCCTGCCCCGTTCCTCTGTCCATCTTGCTTCCTGGCTTATTTTGCAAACTGTTGTGGAAAATGTAATGAAGCTACATGCACACACGCGCACACACACACACACACACACAAACACACACACACACACACGCGGGGCTAACTCAGTAATAGTTTCAAGGCTGGCCCAACAGCCCTGTGGAAAGTATGACTGCCTTCTCTTTTCCACTGGCAATTTACACCAACAGGACGCCTGTTTTTCCCTCCCTCACCTCTTCAACCCCCTCCTCTCTCTCTCTGTCTCTCTCTCTCTCTCTCCATCTTCTTCTCCTTCTCTTTTTGCTTTCTCTGTTAAATGGAAACATGTTGGTCAAACAGCCACAGCTGTGGAAGAACCGCTGTTTCGGAAAAGAAAACTCTGTAGGTACAGTGTATGTACTGTATGTGTGTGAGTGTGTGCCAGGAGACAGAACATGGAACATGGAATCCTTTAACGGCCTGAATTGGTGCTGTGTCACATCATGTTTCCCATGTTAACCACGGGGTGTGTGTGTGTGTCTTCAGAGCAGCTGAAGTACAGTAAGTGCACTTTTTTGTGCAAAATACTGAGCAGCACTGGGACAGAGTAGATAAAGAAATTTTTTTTTTAAACTGAGTCACCAGAAGGTCCACTTAGTAGCGTTTCTTGAGCTTTTGATCGTATCACATGATCTTCCTCAACAGATGGAGTTTGCCAAGTTGTCATGACACTGTAGATGTTCAAATTTCCCTTTTTTTTTTGGAGCACTTTAAGCGACTGAAAGTTGACACGGCCCATTTAGAAGTTCTGTAGAAGCTCGATCTGCTGATGAAGACTGTATGATACGACTGAAAGCTCCAGGACAGCTACTTAATTGGCGTGTGGTTTTTGGCAACTATTGTTTGTGTTGTTCAAATCTCAAGATAAATGAAAGATTATAACAGAATTTCAGCCGGACGTTGTAATTTTAACTGCTGTAAATTCTCCAATAAAAACTGGTGAAGTTTGTTTGAAACAATTAAGCCCAAATAAAAACCCAGGAAAAAGGGATTAAAAAGCCCCAAATCACCAGCACCTCCACCCTGATGGCTGGTACGCTGAATTCAACATGTTTATATTCATTTCCTAAAACACAGTCTTGCCATCACAGAACAGAAGAACTGTTCTCATGCATTCTGACTGACTCTACTTCGCCGCGCTTTCATGCTGCTGTTAATGAAAACCAACACTTCCTTTAGAGGTTTCACAATAAAAGTTTTCCAGGGAAAGGGTAGGGAGAATCCCCAATGAGCTGCTGGAAGCATTTTAATTTGAAACATGGAGGAAGTGTTGACTCTGCACTGAAGAGCAATCAGAAAGAACAGCCAATTAACACATGGGAGTAAATTAAGAGACCAAAGCCACTGTTTGAGATGTGAGAGAGTCATTTTATTTGCCACCAAACATCACTGATTCTGTTTTGTTTTGTTTTTGTTTTTTTGTTGAAGGATGTGTAATTTGTGCATATTTTCTATTTTTCAAAATATACTCACCATGAGAATCAAAGAAACCCCAATTTACTGGTTATTTGATGTGACAGTGAAGGCACTTTTCCAGGACTATTATGGTAGAAGCCATCTTGTGTGTATGTCATATAAAGCTGAAACCACACACACACATATACATCAGTTGTGTACATTGGACATCACTGACCTCACCTCTTAAGACTTTAGGACTGGATACACACACACACACACACACAATTACACACATACAAAATCATCCAGCAATCATTGACTAACATATCTCACACACACACACACACACAGAGATGAAATTAAACCCAGTGGTTTTGGTCAGTTGGTTGACTTGGAGGTTTTGTCTGTTGCTGGTAAATCTGATGTACTCCGGCCAGTCTGGAAGGTAAAAAAAACCAACCATGAAAAACCCAAACAAAGAGCCTCATCCTGTGTTTACTCTCAGTCTTCAAACCCTGCAGGCTTTTCTCTGAGTTCACCCGAGAGTTAGAAAAACTTATTTGAAAAACCATATTTCCTCCTTTATCTGATTTTTGCTTTGTTTTTCTGGACAAATTGCATTGACCAATTAAACTGCATCTCCGCCCTCCATTATGGTGGTTAAGTGTAGATGTTGCAGTGGTTTGTGTCGGTCAGCATTTTCTTCTTCTCAGTTTCTGCTTTCTTGAGAAACCACTTTCACTCACTTTTCACTCCTAAAAACAAAACCCTCCCACAGATCACCTATGGAAGCCTGCAGGGGACAGTCTTTGCATTTGTGCGTGAAGAAAAGCCAACAAGTGAAACATGAAGCTGTGGGAATGCAGAACATGCCACTGTGTACAACTATTTGTTTAAAAGTTTCCCTTAATTTGATCAACTTGACTGGATAATTTCCAGCTTTGCACATTATGATTATTATTATTGCTTGAACGTATTGAAAAAAGTCCTTATCAGTAAAGTTTTTACTTTTATGCTGTGTTTCTGCACTGAAACCATCTGGGAATTTTAGGGCGAAAGCATCATTTAGAGATCCATTTCCTACTCTGAAAAATATGTTTGTTGGTAAAATTAAAAATAGAAAAAGTGTCCTGGTGAACGTGAAGCAATAGATCATAAAGTTAGATTCCTTCCCCGTCACAGAGCAGCGTTAAGTTTGGAGTATTTCCGTTGTGTAACTGAGGCTTTTATAACAGCAATTCAGCAGCAGCAGCACTGTAACCTTGGCACACCAAGGACTTCCTCCTCCCACACACACACACACACACACACACCCTCATCCTGTCTCAGCAAAGCTGCCTTTGCTGCCACCTCCCACACACATACTCTATTCAGGGCACTTACACACACACACACACACACACACACACACACACACACACACACACACACACACACACACACACACACACACACACACACACACACACACCCACACACACACACATATTTTTTCTGACTGAAATATCTAGTAGCATAATTGACTTCCTACCTGCTGTAAATCACTATCTACTAGCTGTCTGCTAGTGTGTGTGTGTGTGTGTGTGTGTGTGTGCATCACAGTTCAGATGAAGTTCATTTGATTCATCTCTCTCACACTCTCTTAGATTTAATTTCTGGAGAGCCTCTTCTTCCTGTCATTTGTGCCTCCTTCTTCTTCACACACACAGTCTCTTTCAGATCCAGATCCACAGCGGTGCCTCAGCTTAACGGATGATTGACAGCTCTAAATTAAAACAAAACACGGTTGCTTCAACATGAACAGTAGGCAATTTAAGTCCTTGGATGCTTTTTTACACAGAGCATAGACTCCTGAGACATGAAATAATGAGTTTTAGCTGATGATATTTATATTTCAGAAATGGATCTATTTCTATTTCTGCTTCTCTGGCCAATCATAATTCTCTGCTTGGATGTTTCAAGTGAAACTCAACCCTCTAACATTATACTGTAATGCTAGAAGCAGCCGCTCTCGACGTGTCTTATGGGCCCGTTTAATTCTTAGTGCCTGGTCAGACCAAGTGCAGAGCCAGAAGCTTGGTGACGAAAGCGGCTTCTTGTAGGGCTAATTGGCAAGCTAACATGTAAGCACTATAGCCAGCCAAAGTAGCTCGCCAAGCTAACTGATGTATCTGTGGCAGGGCTGACTGCAGACCATGCTGCATCTCTGCTGTGGAGCAGTTTGTAGTCCGACAGAAACTGGATGTTGCACAGTTGTATAAATGTTAGTCTTTATATATAATAGTTTTCTCTATTTTTGGACTCTCTGAGTCTCCGTTTCCTCAAAGGTTAGAACTGTCAAAACAGGGGCGCCCCGGTAGCTCACCTGGTACCATTAAGGCTGAGTCCTTACGGCCCGGGTTCGATTCCAGTCTTAGAAGTTGGACACTAACCATGGCGATACCATTGAAATTTCACTCTGATGGTATGATGGGGCCCTTACTATACTTTTCAAATTAAGTATCATATTAAATGATAACCAGTGTGCAAAACACATGCACTTCTTTCTTGTCACAGTGTTCAGCTCAGAAAACTGTAATTGTGAATTTTTATTTTATTACCTTAGAAGAAAATGCAAAATTTCAAGCCCAAATGGCTCTTCTACAGAGGTGTCAAAAGAGGGAAGGGAGCATTCAACAGAACAACAAAATTAAAGATAGCCAATCTTGTTTTAGCAGGATAACGATGCAGCTTGGACTTTGAGATTTGGAGTTTTTATGAGCCTACGGACCTAAACATAGAAACCATGAATCATCCTTTAACTTACATGGAAGCATGATGCATTCACTTGAGAAAAAATCTGCTCCGTTTGTCTGAATTAATAAGATACCTCAAAATCCTGCGAGAAGCTCTCACCTGCATGGAGGAACAGTGCTCTATGATTTCAAGTAGCCTGCAGGGTCAATACAGGTATGGTAACTTACATGTTACATGCAATGTCGACAAGCTAATAATGATACCATCTATATTACTTAAAGAGACAAGTATCTCCCAGTGTCTCCAGCCCAAACCAAAATAAAACTGGATTGAACTAAACAGGTGGGACGTGTTTGCGTCCATGAAATCGAGCTCTCAAGTAAATGAGAGCTTCTCTTGGGATTTTATTTTTCTCAAGTGAATGCATCAGGATTCTGTATATTTATTTAAAAGCATGAAAATGACCACAAGTGGAGGTACAAAGTGATGATTGCTGATAGTTAATGTTGCCTTCAGTTTGGTTTTGTCCTACCTTTCTTCCTATGTTAATACACATATTGATTTTAGGGGGATTTTAGTCCTAAATTTGGGAACGTCCCTCTTACAGGTAATTGGGAATTTTAAAGTTGGTCCTTCAGAGAGAATAAAGCTCCTTCCACAAAGCGAGGGTTTCTTTCTAGAGCTGCCTTCCTGCAGTGCAGCTTCAACACTCTCACAGGGAATCAACCATTGTTAAAGAGGAAGAGAGAGGCTGATTTTTTTTTTTTTTGCGCCCACGAGAGCAGAAAATAGACCAGAATCCACTGCAGCTCCAGTAAAAGACAGGACGGGTTAAGAGAAAGTCTCACTCTGTTTCAACTGGAAAAGCTCTCTGTCCACCTACACATGTAACCCAGAGGTGACAGCAACCAGCTCCGGCACTTTCTCCGGAGGCTGTCAAAAAGCTCTCTGGGAAATGTAGGAAGTGAGTAACAGAATTAGAAGCAGAGGAGACAAGTTGAAGGAAAACGGGAATATAATATAAACTGCTCTAGATTAACACCTAAAATGTAAACAAAGACTCATTCGGTTTGAAGCACGTCATTCGGTTTGAGCGTTGTTATTCCTGACATCAACGCAGTGAGAAGTTGAATCAGTAGGTAAATCCACGTGTTCCCCTCCTGCAAAAATCTTCTTCACACGTCTAAAGTTGCACACATGTCATGCTGGGAGCTTCCTGGTTAAACCACAACCCCCTGCTGTCGGCCCCTCACTGGAGCAGCTTGAGCTCAAGTGCCTTGCTCAAGGGGACTGTAGGGCTGTAGAAGGAAGGCGATGTTGCTAATTGCCTTTTGCAAACGGCATTCTTCACACATGACTTTTTAATTATCTACACAAAGTTGCATAAAACTTTTACCTGGCCTGATGTAAGAAAGCAGGTATTGTAATATAACTGCTGAGCAAGTGTATTTTTATTTATAAAACTACTGGCGGGGGGTGAAATTGGCCCTAAATTTTATTTGGACTGGCACTGCGAAGGTCTTAAAATGTTTTAAATTTAACTTTGCAGACCTGCTTGCGGTTCTCACACACACACACACACACACACACACACACACACACACACACACACACACACACACTAACTAAGGATGTTTTCTCTCAGACATTAACTGCCTTTCTTCACATTTTGCTCAGATTATTATAATCCTGTCAAACCACAAGGCTCTTTAACTAAAGAGTTCATTGTGATTTTCTTCAATCAGACAAAAGTGGTAAAGTGTTTGACCTGTGTTTTCTTATTTAGTTTTAGTGTTTTTTCTTTCTTGCGTAATATACCATACATACTGTATCTTTAACATTGTGAAACCTGGACTAGCCTGCTTCCAGACCTCTGTATCACTGCCCACATCTCACAATCTCTATTTATTTTTTTATTTTTTTATTTTGTCCACTGCGAGCAGTTTAAAGTATTTGCGCATGGCACGGTTGAAGTTAGGGATAGATTGTCATTTTATTTAGCAAGTGAAATATGGATAAAGTATGGTTAGGGTTAAGAGACTAACAACGTTTGGTTTGGAAAAGATCACTCAGCAGGAGTTCCAGTCTCCTGCATGAAAGTCAGACGAGCTGCACAGTAATCCTGAAACTCCACACCCTTAATTTTCACCTAGCTGCATAAAGGACACGCTACTTCCTGCATTAGCACTGAACGTTGACACTGGACTTAAATCTTGTGCCGCAGAATCGTCCAATATGAACGATGATCCTCCTAAAATACCGGGCTGGGATGAGATCAACGCGGTTGAATAGACTGTGATGTTGTAAGTCAACAAAATAATAATTCTTAAATCAATGTATTTCTTTGATTGCCATGACAACCAAACGCGACGTCAGACTGAACAATGAAGTGAAAACTGACTTGCTATTCAGTCACTGTAATGAATTCCCATTAACTTAAACCTACAGACAGATAGAGGACAGGTTATTATGCCAATAGATGGACCAATTCCCAATGCACACTTAAAGACACACACACACACACACACACACACACACACACACACCCTCTTCAGTCCAGCTTATTGTTCCAGTAACTTCTGTCTCCCTGCAGGTAAAACAAAGGTAGTGTTTTAATGGAGGTGTGTGTGGTTTCGGTCCAGTTTGGGGCCAAACAGAGCAGAGCCAAAAAACAAACACACTGCCAGCTGCCCTCGATCGCCCCTTCTCTCTCTCTCTCTCTCTCTCTCTCTCTCTCTCTCTCTCTCTCTCTCTCTCTCTGGCTGTACAAAGTGGTTAATCACTGAATGGAAACCATTAGTAACATGTTTAAATAATTTACACAGCGTCTGACCACCCAAAGTACCTGAACACTTCGTCTACCGCTCAGAAATACGAAACCAGCCTTTGTGTGTGTGTGTGTGTGTGTGTGTCTAATCCATGCATCCATGTATTTGGTATATGTATACCTATATTTGTGTGTGTGTGTGTGTGTGTGTGTGTGTGTGTGTGTGTGTGTGTGTGAGGAGTGTGAGGAGTGTGGTGGTACAGTAACCTGATATCAGCTGGCATGACTCTCATCCTCACCGGCTAAGTCCCATTTCAAAACACACTGTTACCTCACCTGAGTCCTCAATGCCTCTCCTTAGTCCTCACCCTAAATCTGCACTGTTTAGGTCTCTTTATTGTGTCCTTGTTCCCTCATTTGCATCCTTCCATCCTTTGTCTGTTTTTAGCCTGTTTGTTCTCTCTCCCTAATTTGTATCTTCTCTCCTGCTATCTCTTGCTTTTTTATGTTCTATCCTTATTCCCTAATCTGTATCCTTGTTCCCTTCACTTGACCTTTTATTGATATGGTCTTGTAGTTTAGATTAGTTCTGTCCTTTCTTCCTTTTATCCTTTCCCGTGCTGCTCCCTCTCCTATATCCCAATTGTTTCTCGTTCCCTCTTTGTTCCTTCTGTCATTTTTCTGCATCCTTGTTCTGTCCACTGCACACTTATTCCCTCAGTGCGTTGTTACCTTTTCTGCCTCATCCAGTGTCCTCTGGTGTCCCTCTCCCCTTTACTACATACTTTATTACTTCTCCTGTATCATTCTCTCCTTGTTCCCTGTTTTGTAGTCTGTATCCTCCTGTATCCTATCAAATATGACACTTGAATCCCACACACTATATCCATTGTTTATTTGTGTTTTACTTGTGCTTTTATAATTAGAGATATATCATGCTGCATATGCAAAAGGGTGACAGACAGGGCAAGACAAACACATACACCCACAGACACAAAGATACTTTCTCTCTGTTTTCGTGTAACAGGAATTCCAACCATTCCAGTTGGTATGCGGCACCCTGGCGGGCCAATTTAAGAATAACTATCCACCATACACACACACACACACACACACACAGTTATACCAGAAGCCAGCTCTGCCCTCGTCTGGGTCTTTCATTGAAAGTAAATGAGAGGCTTATCTACTGCATATCTGACACTGTAGGAGAGGGATTATTGGTGTGTGTGTGTGTGTGTGTGTGTGTGTGTGTGTGTGTGTGTGTGTGTGTGTGTGTGTGAGTGAGTGAATGTGTGTGTGTGTTTGAGTGTGTGTCATCACAACACACACACGCTGATAATGATACAAGGAGGGAAGGGGATTTGCACAAATGCTGATCTATTATCTTGTCGTTTTGGCAACATTATTCCCGACCATCGTTTAGTGAAGCAGAGAGAGAGAGAGAGAGAGAGAGAGAGAGACAGACAGAGAGAGAGAGAGAGAGACAGACAGACAGAGAGAGACAGAGAGAGAGACAGAGAGAGGGAGAGCGCCTTCGGCCCTCAGGATTGAACAGCCTCCCACACATTTCATAGAGCACCACACACTCACACACACAGCCTTCTGTTCTTACTTCATGGTTAATGCCCACACAGTATTCATACCTCCAGGGTTTGGGAATATGTGTGTGTGTGTGTGTGTGTGTGTGTGTGTGTGTGTGTGTGTGTGTGTGTGTGTACGAGTGTACTTGTACATACCTGCATGCACCTCACTTCTCCTGAATCTCTTGCAGGTTATTGTGCATCAACTCGTTTACAAGTTTCCATCGAACATCTGTATTGTCAAACACAAGAGGTCTGAAGAAAATCTGGGGAAAATTTGGGATACTGAGACACAGTGGAGATATCCTTCTGCACATACGAACGTCTTGAGGAACAGGTGTTTCAGAAAAACCACCATAGGACAAACCACACAAAACTGATCCTGCAAATAATCCGAAACTCGCAAGAAGAACATTATATTGCTAAATAAACAACATTTTGATCCAACAAGGATCTTCCTTTATCCATTTGTAATAAATAATAAATAGTTTCAAGCTGCAGATTCTTTCTTTATTGTCTTCCCAATACCTTTTAAAATATTGGCGCAGCCTTTCCATTGGCTGTGACTTTGAACATAACCATAAACAAGTCAGAGGTTGTTCAATGAGTTCATGGAGGTGTTTGCATTCACTTCACCTTACAGCATCCCAGCAAACCCCCAGATGGGGTTTTAAGGGGTCGGATCCCAAAGCCTCGTTAGTGTTTTATATGTGTTTATAACTGTCTGCTTGTGATTGGATAACTCGAGACCCATAATAGTGCTTGGATCATTCAGTTTGCCTACACATAAACACAGTAAAAAGAACCTTCCATCAGATCTGATATAAGACAAGTGTGCAGTGGGTATAAAACACCACCTAGATCTATTTCCATGTCTATGAAAGCTGAGCTGATCTCTGCTCCTTTATGTTAAGTAACTCTGGTTATTTAAAGCGTTCTGATAAATCATTTTTTTGCGAGTGTTTGAGTGTGTGTGCCTTACTATTTTTACCTCTGAGTATAGCCTCTGAATGCGCCCTGTTCTGACCTACCTACAACTTGGGTGTCTCGTCATGCCCTTTGCCAGCCTACACACACACACACACAGCTATGTCTCTCCTACGCACAGGAACTGGTACAGGTTGTGTCGGTGCATGTATGAATAAAGCTTTATGTAAGCCATTCACTACAGGCTCCCACTCACTCTGCAGACTGCGACCATTCAACACTTTCATTACAAAACCAGTCACCTTACATAAGGTTAAACTGGAGTTTAACCGACAACTATCTGCATGCTTTAAGGTCAGACTCAGTGATGGGTTATTATGGGTGTGTGTGTGTGTGTGTGTGTGTGTGTGTGTGTGTGTGTGTGTGTGTGTGTGTGTGTCAGGAGGTCAGATAGCTGTTGAGGTGTGTGTGAAAGCAGACAATAAAGCTGCAACAGGCAGGTTCATCCTTTGGTGACCCCAAATGGCAGCAAGAGTTACAGTAAGTGTTTGAATTTTGAGAACTTCAGTAGCCAGAAATCACGAATCAGGTAGCTAAATGTGGCTGTTCGGGTTGAGATAGCAAAGGAGGTTGAACTTTCAGTGGTGAGTCCAGCTTTTGCTCTCAAGTTGTTCACTAAAGTCATCTTGGATGTGTGAAAAAGATCTCTTTCAAAAGGCAGCAGAAATTTATTTGGTGAAATTGGGTGAATTGGTGGCATCAGAACTAGAAAGGACGGGATGTTTCCTGTTGTAGCCAGCTACTTGAGCTACTTTGAAATTAGCTACACTTCAATCTATGAAAAGCCTTGTTAAATCAAAAGACATACTGTAGATTAGCCCTGACCCAGGACATTCTTCCCGTTACAAATTGTATGAATGCCTGAGGGGCATTCAGGGGGGGGGGGGGGGGGGTACATGTCAAAAACACAAGGTAGCCCAAAGTTAACATGCAAGCATGTTTTCCTCAAGTGCTATTTATAGATCTCACATTGGGCCCCCAGACACCCACGTCATTGAGCCCTGCTTACCAGCACCGAGGCCACACTGTGTGTGTGTGTGTATAGATGTGAATGTGTGTGCATGTGTCGCAATCAGAGTGCGAGGGAGGTTGTTGAAAAAAAATGCAAAGCAAAAATGCAACTTCAGCAGGCGTTTGTGTGTGTGTGTGTGTGTGTGTGTGTGTGTGTGTGTGTGTGTGTGTGTGTGTGTGTGCTATGCAGCTCTGTGCTTCTTCTGTCAGGTGTTGGTGTGGTTAAGAAACGTTAAACAACGGAAACACACACATATACACTGTGTCTACTGCAGTGTTTGCAGTGCAGTTGCAATGCCTGCAAGGACTGTATCTACGTATGTGTGTTTCTCTTTTTGTTTCTGTGTGTGTGTGTTCTCTTGTTTGCTTTTTGACCGAGTACATACCAAGTTAGATAAAACTATGACACTCAGAGAGGAAGGAAAGGTGCTAGTGCTGATGGCTGCTCTTGGATTTGGCCTTTTTGGACGCCTACACACATTATGACACTCCGACGTCACTTCCACAGTGCTATTTATAAGCCTTTGTGTCTTTTTAGGAACAGCGTGGGTTTACTTTGCATCGGTGACTCACTGAGTGGAAGGAGGAGGGAGGGCGGGAGGGAGGAGGAAGGGGTGGAGAAGGCAAAAAGCACAGATGGATTCCAGTGTGAAGAAACTATCTGAGCAATCAATGACATTTGCATTCGCACATCAGGCTCATACTTGACAACTTAGTGAGTCCTCTCTGTACAACAAAGTATATGGTATTGTGTTGTACTTAGCAGCCAAAATGTCTTATTTTCAACACAGAACCAACTTATGGTAAGAGAGAGATATCAGGCTATAGGTTGAATTGTTATCTGTACCATCATTGAGTTTTGGATTGTATTAATGGATAATTTCATAACAAAACTAATTAGCTCTTTTGTTTTCATGCAGGTCTTTTGGTGAGAAAACTGGATGACATTTGAAGCTACAGACAGAGGATCAACAAGCACTTTTCCCCAAAGAAAAGTTATCTACCCTTAATATTCAGTATGTTGTTAATCTTGATTTACTGCAGCTATTAAATACACTGCTAACTTAAAATGTGCTCCACAAGTCACCAAACATTTTTCTTCTTTTTGTGTCCTCTCCAGATCACTCAAGGATTCTTCTGCCTTTAGATGAACTGGACAGAAAAACAACACACAGCAACATTAGTGTGTTTACAACATGGCAAAAGGAGAGAAACATTTCTGATGTTTTCCACTAAAGCTCCCCTTTTATTTCCACCTCCTAATTCCTGTTTCCAGCCTGGCTTTACAATCAGTCTATTTCAGCAATGGACGGGTACTTCTTGTATCTGTGAACTTGTCGGCAGCCCTCAAAGGTTCAGCTATCATGCTTGGTAGTTTTGGGACCTTGTAACCCTCCAGGACCTACCCTCCCAACTCCCCCACCATCCCCTCTATCCTTCCTCTTCTAACCCACAGAAGAGCTTCATGAAAATGGAGGCTCGTGAATCAGCTGCCGCTGGGCAGAAGTGCTCAAATAAGGAAGTGAAGGAGAAGACGCCTCTGCAAAGAAAGTGGGCGTCTGAGCCCTCTGCACACACCAAACGAAGCACTTTTGCTGACCCAGAGGCAAAACACCGTGAGAGTTTACCGTGTGGTGCCACTGGGGGATCAGCACCCCAGCAGAAGTATGCATTTACAGGGAATTCTGGAAAGCTGCTATCTGGACCCTCTGCAGTTGGGGCCATAGGAGGTCCACCATCTCAAGACCCCCAAGGGCCCTTTGCTCAGGGGTTCCCAAGGGGATACTCCTACCAGCTGGGCCAGCCATACCCTCAGCACCCCCAAACTGAGCGCTTCCTCTCAGGAGCCAAACCCCAGCCAGGTCTAGAGCCTCATGCCTGGCCATTTGCTGGCCAGTTGCCCTCGGATGACCTGTACCCTGTAGGACACCCAGGACATGCTCACCCTCATGGGGCTGGGGCAGGGAGGTTTCCCCGCCAGAAATCTCCCAGTTTACCCAGCTCTTTCGGACAGTATTCTCAGTCAGGCCCTGAGCCTGGAGAGGAGGGCTACAGCAAAAGAGAGCAGAAGCCGAAAAAGCCTGGTAAGTACATCTGTCACTATTGTGGTCGAGCTTGCGCCAAGCCCAGCGTCCTGAAGAAGCACATCCGCTCACATACTGGAGAGAGGCCATATCCTTGTGCACCCTGTGGCTTTTCCTTCAAAACCAAAAGCAACCTTTACAAGCATCGCAAGTCCCATGCTCATGCCATCAAGGCTGGACTCGTACCATTTTCAGAGCTAGCTGTGGCCCGCAGCGGGGACATGGACCAGGCATCCCCAGTGGGCGAGGCCGAGGTCCACTCAGATGGAGAGCAGAGTACTGACACAGATGAGGAAGGTTTGGAGGGCTCTACTATGCTGACAGACAAAGGCAGCCCCATCCCACAGATCTCCTTTGAAGCTGACAAGAATACAGGTAATTTCCCTCAACAAGACACATTTTGAAAAGTTAACCATCCTGAGAATATCCATAAAAAATCTTAAAATGCATTAAGTTCTGCTCCCTGAAAGCCTAATTTCTCAGAAACTATAACATTTTGGTTCAAAGACACCCTGTCTTTGACTTCTGGCTAGTTTCCCAAGCAATCGTAGTTAAGGTTAAGGTTTTTGATGCATAAACTACTGCTTAGTATGGACTTTAGGTTTTTAGACAAAACTTAAAACATTAAAATTATATTTTGACAATTTTGAAATAAGTGCCATTAATAGATTTAGATTTTTTGTTTTGTTTTACTCTACGCTGTCTGACTGCTAAGTTGCACTCATTCATTGCCTACATGTCTATCTTTTTTGCTCAAAATTGTACTAAATCCTTATGCTTTTTTTCCTTCTACTTTACTATGTCATGCTCACTGTACAGGTGGTGTGGAACCAGCATATGCAGACTCAGCTGAAGAGCTGCCCGTGGGGTCTATGAAAGTGCCTATCCTCATTGTCCCCAAGACTGGGGGAGTCCCCTCCACAGGGATGGAGTGCCCACCCTTTCAGGACATAAAGGGGTCACACCACATGTTGGCATCACAGGCTGGTGGAAGAGCACATTCACTGGATGATTCCCCCACCATCAAACAACGTTTGGCCCTGAGGCTGAATGTGAAAAAAGGCCAGGACTGTGACTCTGCCATGTCGCAGTCCCTGAATCTCCTCAGTCCTCACAGCAAAGGCAGCACAGACTCTGGCTATTTTTCACGCTCCGAGAGTGCAGAGCAGCAGATCAGCCCTCCAAATACTAATGTCAAGACGTACGAAGAGATTATGTTTGGTCGGACTTGGTACGACCGACCCAACTCCAGATCCAGACAGTCTATCACAGTGGGCATGGCAGGGGCAGACCCTAGCAGCCTGGCTAGCTTAAAGCAACCAGGTGCTATTCTGGACATGGGAAAGATAGCTGAGGATCATATCTGTTTCAGAGGGGATGTAGGAGTCTCTGGAGATCCCAAGCAGTACCCAACAGGACCCTGTCAAAGCAGTACAGGGCTTCTGGAGCCTCCATCAGATTCTGGGCCCCTTATTAGGAGTAACTCCATGCCAACTTCCTCCCCTCCTAACCTTAGTGTCCCACCAGGGATTCGAGGCAGCCACTCCTTTGATGAGATGATGACATCGGATGATGTGTTTTACCCACCTCGCAGACTCAGAAGACAGGCTGCATTTGAACATTCAGCCAATGAAGCCCATGTAGGAGAGGCTGAGGGCTATGGACACATGCCCAGGAATTTAGCCTCATCTCTGGGTATGAAGATTGGTGAGCGCAGCCCAGGAGTCCCAGAGCACATTGCCTACAGCCCATATGGTACTAAAGTTAGCATGTCAGAAATAGCCACGAGAAAAAGGAGGAAAGAGAAGAGTGTTGGGGATGAAGAGGACAGCCCTGGGCACTGCGACAGTAGCTGTAGTGGTTCAGTGGAGATGATAGGGGACTATGAGTTTAAACAAGGTAGTCTTGATGGATCGAGAGCCACCCCAACAGGGAAGGGCTCTCTTCACAGCGCTCACAGCCAGTCTGACAGCTTTGATACCTGTGCCAGCATGTGCTCAGAGGACATTGCACTGTTTCCTGACTCTGATGGCAGGAAGGCAGCTGGGAATGTCATATCAGTCATCCAGCACACCAACTCCCTCAGCCGGCCAAATTCCTTTGAGAAGTCAGAGTCCTTTGAGCAGCCAGGATATCAGCCATCAGATAAAGCTCCATCAAGCCAGTACTCTGAACAGTCTGACACAGAGATCTTTGAAGATGCTCTGAGTCCTGAATCTGCCCTACTGAGGACAGAGAGCATGGAGCAGCAGCTGCAAAGTGACAGTGACCTGGCCTCCCTCTCATCTTCATCAGCTGCAGCCTCACCTGGTCAGCCTTATCACATCCCACACAAACTAGTCCGACAACCCAACATCCAAGTTCCTGAGATCAGGGTGACAGAGGAGCCAGACAAGCCTGAGAAAGATACAGAAGCTCCAATGACCAAGGAACCAGAAAAGCAGCAGCAGCATGTGGAGGAATTCCAGCTGCCACAGAGGAGTGACACACTTTCCCAGATGCCATCGGAAAAGCTCCCACCCAAGAAGAAGAGGCTGCGCCTGGCGGATATGGAGCACTCATCCGGGGAATCAAGTTTTGAGTCGACCTGCACCAGCCTTTCTCGCAGCCCCAGTCAGGAGAGCAACCTGTCCCACTCCTCTTCCTTCTCCATGTCCTTTGACAGAGATGAAAACCTCAAGTCTGCCTCTCCCACCAAACAGGTACCCCATTATATATTTAATACTTTCAAGTATCTTAACAACTCCTCCAGCAGTTTTAGTACAGTTTTCGTAGCATGCGCTGGTATGGTTATTGTACACTATCATTACTGTTATATACTTAGATACTCTAACTGGCTATGTTGTCATGCAGCACCTGTAAAAGACAACACGTTCCCACTTTGTCCAAATAAAGGTGGAAACATTATGAACAATTTCCTTTGTGATTCTGAACCAGGATGACTCATTGGCATCTGGTGGTGGACCTAAGCAGTCGGAGTTCCTGACGGTGCCTGGCAGTGGTCATTCCAGCCACCACCAGCAGAGGGAGATGAGGAGGTCTTCATCGGAGCAGGCACCATGCACGCTGCCCACGGAGCTGCCTGAAATGCGAAGCAAATCCTTTGACTATGGAAGTTTGTCTTCCTCCAGACAGGGAGAGATATACTCCAGTGCATCTGCAATGAAGGAACGCCGACGTGGATATCTTGTCCGACAGGTAGCATAAAAGATCCCTACTACTGTAATTCTTTAAAGGAATGGACTGGAAGATCTAGTTGGTAATTTAGACAAGCCTTATAGGTGTTGATTGTAGTTCTTTAGTTTGAGTGCCTATGTTCCCTGACCTTGATGGTAGAAGAAAAAGTGGGCTCAGTAAGGTCTAAGGCACCACTAGAAACTGGTGTCTTAGCACCTCCACCTACTTCATCCTAATTTCCTTACACTATATCAACATTGCATTGCGACTGCACTTACACTTAGGCCTACACACTTAGTATCACTGAATTTAATTTCATAACGACTGACCAACTCTACTTCCCTGCATACATGTACATTTGACAGGCTTCACTGAGTGTTTATCCAGAGGCAGTCACCCAGGAACCAGGGGTTGCTGAGATGTCAATCAAACAGGAGAGTTTGGAACATGGGGCGTGGCCTGGTCCAACAGGATCCCCCCACAGCAGCAGCGATGTAGCCAGCAGAACCAAGAGAGCTGGCAGTAGCATTGGTGGTAAGCCTTGCATTACAGCACTAAAACTATGTTGTCAAATCGTGTGTACGAGTTTTTAAGATTTTGTATACTTTTCCATTGATAAAAACACTTGACTAAGACTAAGGCTGGAGCAAGAACTCACTTCATAGCCGCTTAGTCATTTGTGACCTTTTATTCAAATTGAAGTTTCACATTTTGGGGTCTTTCTCTACTCAGTAAACTTGGCAGGAAGTGAAGTGTTTGTTTGTGTGTTTACATTCTTATGTTTTATGCACAGGTGTAGGATCTCACCAACACCATCAGCACCACCAGCATCTCCTCCAGCAGAGTATCAGTGAGGATAGCCTGCAGGACGAACCTCTCTATGGCAGGTAAGAAAGTCCGGGTTTCCCTATGCAATCTTAAAATTACTAATAGCCCTCCTAATTTAGCTTTGATGGAATTAACAACATGAAATGCAAATTCATGAGTATTTTCATTAATTACTGCTAGTACTCTTTCACCAATTGCTATTGCCTGTGCTACTTCTCCAACTGGTTCTACTATTACAACATTATTTTTTATATTACTGTAATACTTGTGATTTGGAGAAAAATATAGTATTCAACCTTTTCTCCATAATAGGTCCCAGCAGCATCGCTTGCAGGCCCAGGGCTCGTCATCTGAGGGAGAACATCCAGGTCATGAGGTCATGAACAAGGAGGTAATCCAGCAGTACCAGAGTGGCTCCCCCTTCCTTTCCTTCCAGCAACCAGGTCTGTTCTGGAGTCAGGAGGCCGGTCAGACACCCAGACAGCAGCTGACCCTCCAGGCCCAGCAGCAACTCCAAAAACTCCACATCAGATCACCTGGCAACCTGCCAGGACAACCACTCCACAAACAGCAGCCACTCCACTCCCTGCAGCAAATCCATGATCAACAGCCACATGATGGAAAATCTGAAAATCCAAGCTCTCAGATGTACCCTGCTTCTTTCTCATCTCGCACTTCTCCCATGTCCCAGCAACAACAGCAAAACTTTGCTTCTCTCTCCTCCAAGCACTCCCTGCCCAGCTCCACCACCACCCCCATGCTTCTGCAGCAGATACAGCCTGTCTTTGCCACCCAGAACCTGAGCTCCCAGGCCTCCCTGCCTGGTATGCTGGTTCCTGTGCGGATCCAAACCCATGTGCCATCGTTTGGTAGTGTTATGTACACCAGTGTTAGCCAGCTGATAGCTACCCATGGCAGTGGGGTACAAGGTGTAGGCTCAGCCAGGCCAGGTGGTGCTGACAACAGCAACATGTCTCCTCCAGGTGGTGTTGTGAGTGTCAGCAAACCACCTGGAGGAATCGGAGGAGGCATAAGTGGGGCAGGTTTTAACCTATCACACTTCCTGGGACACACTGATGGCGCAGTTCCACGCTATCCACTCTGGAAGGTTCAAGATTCACTACCAGAGCAGCGCCTGAACACAGGTATCCCACTGTCACTAACGTCAGGCACCATATCCACCACAGATGCCTCAGGATCTGGCATTGGAGGCAGCAAGCGCATGCTTTCCCCTGCCAGCTCTCTGGAGCTCTTCATTGAGACTAAGCAGCAGAAAAGAGTGAAGGAGGAGAGGATGTATGGGCAGATTGTTAAGGAGATGAGTGCAGTGGAGCTGAGTGGAACTGAAAGCAGAGAGAAGGTGCAGGGCAGAGTTCAACGAGCTCGGCTGAAGAGTGAAGGCTCCATGGATGATTCTGAAAGGATGTCCTCTTCTCCTCCACTAAGCGACTTCCCCATTGCCACCAAGATTGCCATTCCTGTCCGTTCCTCTGCCCCCCACCTCCCTGATGTACCCCGGGTCGAGAGCTTCACCCCTCCTCTCCAGATTGTCACAGACCGTTCTCCAGTTTCAGGTGGCCGGGACTCCCCAGAGGAACTTGACGTGGATGATTCAGTCCCAGAGCCCAGCTCCAGCCCCCAGTCTATGGTGTCCTCCAATGATGCAGAAGACACTGACAACACAATGCCACCTACACCAAGTAAAATCCCTGTCAGCATGCTGGTTCAGTTAGCTGCCAACCAAAGCGCAGGATTATCCGGAGCAGTGGGCCAGACTCTGCTACTCACGGATGTGGCTGATGTTCAGCAGTTTTTCCAGTTCCCTAGCCTGCGCACCATGAGCAGAGTCAGCTGGTGTTTCCTGAACTACACCAAACCCAACAGCACCCAAGCTGCCTTACATAGCTCCGTCTACAGTTCATGGTGTGTAAGCTCATACAACCCCAATCCCCTGAACCTCAGCACCAAAGCTGCGCTGGCCCTGCTGAGGTCCAAACAGAGGAGAAACACTGATTCGATGTACACAGCTGCAGCCATGTCGCCTCCCAGCTCTGGAAAACTGGTGTCATCTGTGGCCTGGAAGCTGAGGTTTGATCAGGTATGCCCCATAATGATGTAAAATGTAGAAGCTTAAAACAATGTTAACATACAAACATTTTCAGAAAATAATGTTTAAATGTGCATGCATGGATGCAAATACAGAGAAACACAAACACTCTTTCCTTTTTATTCTCTCTTCTCTGCAGTTGAAGCCAGAGCTGATGCCAGTTGATGTCAGTAATTTTGGGAGGAAGATGAAGGGAGTGGTGTCGTGGGACCGTTCGAAAGAGGAGCAGGTAGAGAAGGAGGTCTCAGTCAAACAGCCCGCCACGGAACCGACCCGCATCAAGATCTTTGAAGGCGGGTATGTCTAGCAAAAACACACACAGTCCAATAACTTTGGTCCACTAAAGTGACAAAAAGAAATTAACAAATTCATCTTTATAAATAGATGTGTATTTGATATGATTATATCAATGTTTTGCTGTGATCAGAATCCCAAACCCTTTGAATTGCGTGCTTCATTATCCATGCCATAGAAATTGTGTTTTCATTTCAATTACTTTGGTTTGGTTTCTTTGTCAGCACAAAATCTGAAAAGGAGTTTCAGTGACATCTGGTGCACAGATAGCACTTCTGTTGAGGAATAATTGGTTAGATTTTGACAGTGATTGGGATCTGGGATTTCTAACATTACCAGCTGAAACTGAGAAGGCTAGAGACCTGAGTCCAAACCAAATTAAGGTACTTTTCAGAGTCAAGAATCAATCAGTCAACTTACCGATCAAAGCAATGTCTGAGTGTGATAGCAAGCTAAGTATTGCAAGATGTTTTTGCTCTCTTGTATTTTTAACAGGCACAGTATCATGTATTATAGCAACATTTTTATCCAGGATTTTTTACAGCAAGATTACAAGGTGCGAATTTAAGATGTAAACTCTAAAACAAGATTAAAATAAAGAGAAAAATACTACACAGTAAAATAAAAATGGGATAAGAAGAGGACTATGTATCAAGAGGTAAAACAATGAGACAAAACCAGGTAATAACAAGTACCTGATGTAACTGAATCTGCAAGCCTCAGATTCTCAGGTAAAGAGCTCCAGAGCTGAGATGCCTTAATAGCAGAAGCCTGGTCACCTTTATTTATTTTTCACTCGAGATTTAAGAACAGTAAGGGAAACCTTGCTCGAGGAACTCAGACTGACTAAACCTAAACTCCTCAGCGTACACCAACTGCTCTTCCCTCACATAAATCAGACAACCGGGGCCTCAGACTCACAAAATACTGAGCTGTCTGATTGCTTTTTGTCATTTTTTTATCCTTACAGTTCAGTATTCAACAAAATGAACACAGATAACCTCTGTATGAACTTAAAGGACATCTGTTTCATTATGATTAATCGGAAAATCTTCTTAGGTATAAAAGAAAAGACTTATCCTTTTATAAGCCATTCTTTGGGCTTAATGTGTGCCTGTGAGTCAGGCCAGGAGCCTGAGCCTGGTAAACCCATCACAGGCTAATGACTTGAGCTGCATTGTTGTAATTGGACGTCGAATTTCATAATTCTTGTTCTCACTTTTATAGACTGGTGTGAAGTGGGATCTGTCCCTCATTAGTTGTATTTTAAAAGCCTTTTCACACTGTTTTACTAACATCAGCATCTGTAGTATTTATTCATTTTGTTTATGTTATTAAGAAAAAGTAGGACTTTATATATTTTATTAGATTTCTTTCATAATAATTTAAAAAGAAGTTTATTTCTGCATGAGGTAAGAAAGCATACAACATGCTTTGCATCCAGCTTCCTGAACATACAACTCAGAGCAAACCTAAAGAAGACAGATGCAAAACACTTTGTTGGCTCCAGAAAAAATCTCTTAGTTTTCTCTTGAAAAAAATAACAACTTCTAGAGAGTAATTACAAGTACTAAAAACTCGTACTGAATGTTTGCTCAGATCCGTACTCATCTTTACTGATTCTTTTGGATTTAAATCATAATTTTTAATTGTATTATATTTAGGTAAAGTCATTGTACAGCTGTTTCTGTTTAGATTTAGCATTTGGCTTCTTTGTTAAATAAAAAAAGGGATTTGTAGAAAGACAGTTTTATAAGATTGCAAGATTTATACATATTGGTATTGGTGCTGAACCTCAGGTATCATATTGGCTCTATGATACCCAGCCCTACTTTTAGAGATCTGGCATGTGGTGAGATAATTTTTCCATTTGACCAAGATGTGTGTGGTTTTTTATCGTCAAACGATGACTGTAATTATGTGATTACCACAAAGCGATCTGATATGGATTTTGAGGCAATAAAGGATTTTGTTCGATAGCAATGAAACCAAGAAGATCCATTATTATTAATTATGATGTTATTAAAGTCGCATAAAGCTTATTTTCCCCATTGAAGACACAAGAATTTGTCCTAAAATGTAGATTAAATGGTCAAATAAAGGCTGTATGAGGGAGTTAAAACTAGAAACCCTGTAGTTTGAGACATTCCTACAGTATCACAATGTTTTATAGTCTTACAGTAGAGCCAATAAGACCAAGGTTACTGAATGGAACAGACAGTGCAGACACACACTCTCTCTCTCTCTCTCTCTCTCTCTCTCTCTCTCTCTCTCTCTCTCACACACACACACACACACATGCAGGGAGTTATTAAATGCAGCAGACAGTGAAGTAATTCTCTTTTGTCCCCAAAGGACACTTTAGAAGCAATAAGTGGATAAAAGCATACAAACAGGGCAAACAGGCAAAGACACACACATATATACACTCATGTACTTACATAAACAGTGTGTATACAAGTAATAAGCAAAACACACACACACACCAAAGTGCACAAAGTGCAAGCTTTGGCAGAGAAAATAACTCTATTACTTCTCGTGTCCCTTGAAAGTTTCAGTAGTTTTGAAAGAGAATCTGCTTTATGATCTTACCGTGTGCCGTGGATAAAATAGAATAAAACAAAATAATCATCATAATTCATTTTCGTAACTGGCCGCAGCTGTGTAAACGTCTCAGCTCAGACAAGCGTTCAGAGGTATTTCCCACTCGGCGGTGCTGTTGAAAGACAAATTCCCTCCTCGCTGATGCAGACGGATTGTTTGATGTACCTGATATTTGGCCTCCTTTAACACATGAGGCCCTGAACTACCCATTACCCACTCCTCCAGCCGCTGCAGACAGAACAGGAAACTACACAAGTCACCAGCCGTTTTCACTGTTTCACCACAGAGAAAATAACTGCATTAAAAAAAAGAACCTGAATGTGATGCTTCTGCGGCAGAGCAAAGACAGACACAATTTACCATCATTTGACTCGTGGTTGGTGGTGATTTCCCTCCATGACAGACAGACTCATGCAGACAGGCACTGATGCTGCTGCCAAGTGTCCGCTGTTTCACTCGAAGCCTCATTTGGGATAGAAAATCATGTCTGACAGTGATGCTTTAAAAAAAAAAAAAGCATGTAAAAGAATAAGTGGGACTGGAAGGAGGACTGTGGTTATCTTTTTTTGTTGTTTTTAGAAATACTGGACTGTGAACACAAAACCCAAAAGTGGAATGTTGTATTGTTTCCCATTTTAGCTTGTGATCCCTTAAAACAAAGAAGTCTCTGCAGCTGCATATGTCTGTGTGTTATAACCAGGTCAACTGAAGAGGGATTTCTTTCTCCTGTTTGATTTGAATAGTAGAGGCCTTTACAGGTCAATGTAACCAGAAAAACAAAGATTAAAGAAATATTTGAACAAATTATTATAATATTGGGTAGCAAACATGTTGTTTTCCTTTTCCCTGAGATATATATATGTATATATATATATATACTGCTTAAATAAAGTTGTGGAAATGGGGAAAAATATAATGGAAAAGTTATGGAAAGTTTTGAAAAGGTCTGAATTAATGTGCACAAACATGTGAAATGATTCGGACTTATTCCCATCATCAAACAAAGACAAAGAAGCAGATCACCATACAGTCTTTGTTCCTTGCTCTGTCTTCCAGGTACAAATCCAATGAGGACTACGTTTACGTTCGTGGTCGCGGTCGGGGGAAATACATCTGCGAGGAGTGCGGCATCCGCTGCAAGAAGCCCAGCATGCTGAAGAAACACATCCGAACGCACACCGACGTCCGGCCGTATGTCTGCAAGTTCTGCAACTTCGCCTTCAAGACGAAAGGTAGGGCTTCTTTATTATACTCGACGTATCTATATATCTTCATACTGTGTTTGTTTATGAATCTAAATGTAAGGTAGACATGGACTTTTCAAGGCCTGGAAATGTTATTTAGATAGATAGATAGATATTCTGTGCCATGATTCGACATGAGTTTTACTATTTAAATGGAAGAAAATATACAAATATGTCATAATCATCTTATAAATTTGCTCCTCATCAGGGTAGAAAAACCTCTGAAAAGACATTTCAATCATCAGAATGCATTAAAACTGTCTTTAAACACAAGACTAATCATATTTTTGCCTCTTTTTTAAGTAGATATTTAGTAGGAAAACTCGACATTCAAGCTTTAACTCAAGAGTTAAGTCCTAAAATCTAGAACCAAGCAGTTAAATGAAAGATTAAAACCTGCAGAGAGGCTGTTTTCTGTAGCTGTGGTCGGACAGGAACCTCCATCATATCAGAGGTTGAAGATGCTGACTCACTGATATCTGATCTTTAATAAAAAGCCATTATCTGCCCGATAGATTTTCAAACCTTAAACACCCCCTCTTTATGTCCAGTGGATGCATCTGACTTTGCATTCAACCAACTGAAGCAGAGTTCAGACTGGGCTGAGTAATTTTGTCATTAAATCACATTATGTATAAATTATGTATAATTTGTAAATTGTAATTTTGTGGGCTTCGCTCTTTCGTCCACCGCTTCTATTTCCATTTCACCCTCTTTCTCTTTCACTCTTATGACGATGCAGCCAAACAAGCTCTGGTTTCCAGTAAGACTAGTCAAGGGGTCATTAAATGGTGTGTGTGTGTGTGTGTGTGTGTGTGTGTGTGTGTGTGTGTGTGTGTGTGTGTGTGTGTGTGTGTGTGTGTGTGTTGCAGGAAACCTGACGAAGCACATGAAGTCTAAGGCTCATATGAAAAAGTGTCTGGAGCTGGGAGTCTCCATGTCTTCTGTTGAGGACAATGAGGCAGATGAAGGAGGTAGGAAACACACATGAGCGACTGTAACAGACACACACACACACACACACACACACACACACACATACACTGCAGTGACATCCTGCTGTCGTGTTGAGCGCTGCCTGCAGTGTCTTTGGCTCGGAGCGGTTGAACAGGGACAATTAGTGTAATGGAAATCAGAGCTCATCCTGACAGCCAGGACTTGTGTCAAACAACCACACTCGGCCGACACACAGAAAAAAAGAAAAAACATCCTTCCACCGTTTGTTTGGAGTCTCTTATTATATTATTATAATAATATTCCCATGGACAATTTTAAAGCCGTGATTTTATTTCCCGGCAGTTACTCAGAAATAGCAACAAATATTTGCCGTTCATTGCCTCTGACTGCTGCCGCGGCGGGGGGGTTCAAGAGTTTCAGCCAAGAAGTCGCCTTTCCATTAATCAGCTGATATGGAAATAATCTGAAAATTATTACTGGGGACGATGTTGTGGGCTGGAGAGGGATGAATGTGATTTCCCATGAAATATTCACAAATAATAAATCCTCCTCAGCTGTCTCTGGAGGCCGTGACGGCGTCTGGTTTGGTGTGCAGTTAATTGTCTTGTCCAGTCTTTGTTGGTGGATTTAGTCCCTAAACAAAATATATTGTGTTAAGGTAACAACAACACTGTCAGTCATTATTATTGTTCTTTAAATTACTGGATGAAATGTGAAACAGTAGCTGTTATGTATGACATCTGACAAGAATAATTAAGCTGTTTAATAAGTTAACAGGATGCCACCATTTAGCATTCTGCCTCATCAGTAATAGTATTATTAGTGGCCGTTAACATAAGCTTTAAGTTAGTTGAATTTGAAAATTGTGGAGTTACTAAAAGATCTCTTTGAATCAGAATCAGAATCAAAATCGGATTTATTGCCAAGTAGATTTTCACATACAAGGTATTGGTGCATAAATAAGCATAAATATACACAGATATATAAAATAAAGCCACTAAAAAGCAAGTACTGTAAAAAAAAAAAAAAAAAAAAACAGCAAGTCAAGAATACAATATAAAAAAGAGAATTTAGCAATAAAAATGTGAAGAAATATTAAAAAATAAAATAGAATAAGATAAAACTGTACAATAATATGATAAAGAAGAGCTGTACATTTAGCTGTACATGGGCACTCTACGTCTATTCTTCTTGTTGCAGTGAGATTTATTTAGAAGCCCAATTACACTAGTTAATGTAAATAATAGCATGATATTTATAACATTTTAGCACAGTAAATTGTGACATTTAATCTAACAACTGAGATGAAATGAACCTCTTAAAATCCAGTTTTCCCTTTTCATTTCACCTCATCACGTTGCTCCATGATGTTTACATTTAGTCTAACATACAAACCCAAGACTCCATGATTTCTTTGTCGTTTTATGGCTGTACTGTTCCATCAAAGGGAAATGTTTTAAATGTCTTGTGCATCGTTTTATACTTGGTATCTTTGGAAAGTTGGGATCACCAATAAAATGTAAAATACATTTCTGTGGGTTAAACAAAGTTTGGCCAAACAACATGCATTTGTACAGACTTACCCTTTGGTATGTCAGTGGGCTTAAGGAGGTACAAGAGTTATATTATTAGTTATATATTATTTTTATCATAAGTAGTCTCATCTGTTTATTTATTGCCATAGATTTATAGGGCTCTTTCAGTGCTCACAGGCAGGAATTTAACTTTGTGTCATTTGCATTGGACGGTGGATTCCAGGTTACCGCACACTGTCAGAGTTTTACCTGTCAGCAAGAGGAAGGTTGGATGAACTAAGCCGTTACAGTCACACTGCACCAACATCTGACTGGTAGCTGGTGGTAATTTTCCACCATGTAGACCACCAAATTACATTTTACTTCAATTGACCCGTGTGTGTGTGTGTGTGTGTGTGTGTGTGTGTGTGTGTGTGTGTGTGTGTGTGTGTGTGTGTGTGTGTGTGTGTGTGTGTGTGTGTGTGTGTGTGTGTTGGCTCTGCATTTAATTGGGGCACAAACCCACCCACACACACACACACACACAGGGTTTTTGGGAAAGGGAGAGCTACAGAAAGTCAGTCAGTGAGTCGTTGAGACATAAACATTTGTGGTTTGGGAAAAACTGTTGTATATATGAGACTAACTGGAAAAGTAGTCCGGTGTTAGTGGATCTGATTTCCACTCATAGCAGTCGGCTAAATACAATTTATTAACTCCAAACAGCTTCTGCTTCTCTGCGCTGCGTCTGGAGGAAGTCCAGGAGAACCGAATAGAGAAGAGGAGAAAATATACATCATATAAATATTTTTAGATTTAGATTTGTGGCCAGATGAAACCATCAGAAAAGCTCAGAACAGGTCAGGATTATATCTTCATCAACTCTGACTCTTTGCTATGAGTCACAACAACAAATCCAACTTTTTCAGCCAATCAGCCACATTTTATGATAAAGTCGGACTCTGTGGTTGGTTACCTGCCAACAGCAGCTTTGCTACTGTACAATAAGACCCTGCCAACATTTGGCTGGAGTCCATGCTGCAGAAAAACCAAAGTGTCGAGGGTTTTATCCCAAATAACTTTGTTTTATTGTGATTTATATTTTATTGGTTCGAGCTGGTGGGAATGTGGTTTCAGCGGTGTTTTGTTTCACAGCTAAACTCTTTCTGTTACCACATATTAATACAAACTGTTTTCTTTCTCTCCACTTTTCTTTCTGTTCTTTTGTTTGGTGTTCGTTTCCTCTACTTCTGCTTCCCCGGCTTCTTCTTCCTCCTTTTCTTCCTCGTTCACTTCCTCTACTTTCACTTTTTCCTCTTC